>PVKS010030797.1:0-24055 GCA_004027875.1 Aplodontia rufa
GCTGCGGGGAGCGACTCCTCTCCTCCCGTCCCCAGCCCTGTCCTGTGGGCGCCCGGTTCCCAGTGTCCTGCTGGCCCCTGGGGAACGGCTAAGGTCCGCCGAGGTCGTTCAGCCCGCTCCCCGCTCCAGAACCCTGCGGGGAGCGACACAGGTCTATTTGTAAATGAATAGAAAAAAGGAAAATCAAAATAGAAAGAAAAATTGTAATCCCATTAGCAGTGGAAACTGATGGTCCAGGAATGTTGGTAAAGGAAGGACTTCAGGTTGGTAAATCTGGTGGACGGAGAGCCTAGATTTCTCGTGAGGCTATATTGGTATAGTGAGCACCCCATGATAGCTTGGAGTGTAAGGGGGGATCGGTTGGTGATGGAGATAAAGGGAGGAGTGATGTTCTGTTGCCAGTCCCCAAGACCATCTCTTGTACTGCACCTGCCCACTGTCAATATTTTGGTTTGTAAATATTTACCGTGGATATATACACATGTGTCACAGAATTCTTTGTTTATATAGGTATTTATACCTACAAATTATTTTGTAAGTTAATTTTTCCTAGCTTAAAACTGTGAACACCCTATTCATAACACTAGATATTCTACATTCATTTTTAGAGGTCACAAAAAAATATTCCATGGAACAGATGCATATTTATTTTCTCACTGGCCTATGGATGTATATTTAGGTTGTTTCCAACTTCAATGCTAATTTTAATACACAGAACTAAGCATCCTTGTAACCAAAATCTTTGCATATATGTATGACTGATTCCTTAAATTTCCACAAGTAAAACTGCAGGGTTGGAAGGTTACATATTTTTTAAAATTTTTAAATAAATATGTCAGGTATTACATCTCAGATTCATTGTTGAGCTTTTAAAACAAGGGTATTAGAAACCAGTTCAGACCACAATGAATTGTTAGGCTAATGGACAAGCACAATAGTCCCTGATGTAAGCTTTTTGTAGAAAACTGTGAGGACGGTGACCCACTCATCTTATTTGCCCAGGGCTGACAGACTTCTTGGCATGTAGGTCATCTGTGCAAAAATAAGGACTCTCTAAGGTAAATTGGGACATTTTGTCCACCAGAGGCTGGTTGGCCACACTGTGAGGACCTCAAGTACTCATGAACATGGTCCTCAGGCAGAGGACCATCCTGCCTCACTGCTTGACCAGAGGTCAAAATGAGGTGAAAGTCTAACTGCATTGTTAGAACTAATAGGGGGACGTTGAAGGCAAGAGATCCATTAGGTTAATGACCATATTCAAGAACTCTGAAGTACAAGGACTTGATCAGAATTACAGAGGAGAGAACATAGGCTGACAAAACATGAGCTTGCAGGAGTCCCACGACAATTCCAGACCCCTCCAGAGCACATGGTCTCCTGCTGGCCTCTGTTGGACCTGGTATGCCCCCTCAACCGAAGAGTATTAATTTGAAAAGTTCTCTCTTACTATCCTTTCCCTCCAGAGATTTTCTTGACAATTGCATAAATTCTGAACGGAATAAATAGAGGAGCCCTGCCAATTTGGCGTGCAGAAGAGCAATATGAAATTCCATCCCTCCTTAACTCCAGAAAGCACGGTTAAGGATGAGTCTGTGGGTCCCCTGCTGTGCATCATGGCAGTCCCCAAGCTTGAGTGGGGTCTCATTCTCTTAAATCAAAAAGCCATTCAGCAAACATGTTTCCACTGGCCCCCCTTGCCTGCTCTCTATTATCAAAGAGACCCGAGATGCAAACTCCAGGGGCATGTCATTGACTGGAGGAACACAAGGTCACAACAGGATGCTCCAAGTGCAGATATGTATACAGGAAAGCCCTTCCCTCCACAAGTGTTCACGGAGAATGGAGTGTCACTTAGCCATTACCTTTCACAATGCACGATTTGCTCTTACTTATTTTCCTTTACATGGAATATTCACAGTTTTCTTTTTTCCCAAAACTTACGCTGCTCTTAATGACTTTGCATTTTAGGGGTAGCCTGGGAGAGTAGCTGTGGCTTTATAAAGGTGTTTCCCATCTGTCAATTGGACTTGGAGATTGGAAGTATATTTATTTGTTGCATGGACACCCCAGAAATGTTTCCAAGAAAGATGTATTCATTTATCCATTCACTGAACAATGATTTGGGTGCTAAGAATGTAGCTCATTGGTAGAGCATGCTCAAGACTGTGGGTTGCATTGCCAGCACTGAAAAAAAAATGCCTGTATATATACATATATGTGTGTACATGTGTCCACATGTACACATGTATATATAAAGCATCATATGAATGTACATTATTTATTTATTATTTGCCTATAGCATACCCACTGAGGATACAATGATGATCAAAATGGTCCTATTTTCTGCCCTTTATAGCTTACATGGTAATTGTGGAGACAGACTATTTTTTTAAAAAAAAGCAAAAAGGAAAAGAAAAAGTAACTAAAAATGATGATAAGTGTCCTGAGGGAAATTTACAAGATGCTCAGAGTACTTGAGAGACTGGGGAACTTCTCTGGACAGGGTGATCGAGAGAGTCCATTCTACTTACCCACAAATGTTCCAAGTAGCATTGCTCCTGACAGCCCCAAAGTGGCAAAATTCACATGTCCTTCATTTAATAAACTTAGGGACAAATAAAATGTGGTTTATTCAAAGGATGAAATACTAATGAGCAAGCAAGAAGAGGTGAAGACCGATACATGCTATAACAATAATGAACTTCAAAAGCATTAGGTTAAGTCAAAGAATTCAGACACAAAGGACAAGCTGTCATTTGCATGAATGTACAGAAAGGCAAATCTATAGAAACAAAAAAAAAGATTTAATACTCTGCTGTTACCATCTTAAAATGCTTAATAATTTTTAGAAAAGAGACCTCACATTTGGATATTACACTGCACCCCAGTTCCGTAGCTGGTGCCATCCTATGGTGTTCTAGCTTTGACTGCAGGAGGAATTACTGGCCCTTTGAACATGGTGAGGAGCTGGCCAGGGAGGAGGGGAAGCCCCTTAAAATTATCAGACTGCTTCGTGCACGTGCATTTGGGGCGAGAGCGCCCACCAGTATCAGGTGCTCAGAGGGCTTCTTGGTACGAAGGGGATGGAGAGCCTGACTGCCCCACGGCTGGACGTGGGCTCTTCTTGTCACTCAGCTTCCTGCTGTCCTATATTTATTGTTAGAGTGTTGCATCACAGCATTCTTTCCAGAAAACAGAAAGTAATGATGATAGTAATAAGGATGGAAAAAAGCAAGCAAAAGAAAAGTCTAAGCAGATGATTTTCTTGGTGTTTTGGGCCTTGCTTGCAGCACTGGGGATGAGAGCCAGGGCCTTGCATATGCTAAGCAAGTGCTCTAACGCTGAGCTCTATCCCAAGCCCTTTTTTTCTGGGGTTTTTTTTTTTATTATTATTATTAACTGGGGATTGAACCTAAATGTGTTAAGCAAGCCACTTTGCCCTGAACTCAATCCCCAGCTCTGTTAATTTTTCGTTTGGAGACAGAGTCTCACTAAATTGCTCACACTGGCCTTGAATTTGCAATCCTCCTGCCTCAGCTTCCCGAGTTGCTGGGATCACAGGGATGTACTACCAGGCCCAGGTTTTTGTTTTTTCATTTTTTGTTTTGCTTTGTTTTTTCCCCTCAAGGGCACCTAAAGTTTGTCTTTTTTTTCCCTATCAAAATAATTTTTAAATCCCTGAAGAAGTATTCTGCTGAGTTAATAGTAATGAATTTGCTAAAATGTATCACTCATTTTCTACCAATGTTCATGAATTTGGTTCTCTTTGTTTCAGGGACCAGCTTGGATTACATGAGACTTTCACTGTCATTATTAGATGGGGCAATACGCATTCTGTATACGTTTACTCCATAAGGAACTCACATTGCTTGTTTGTTTGGATATTAGAATTAATTTATCAAGAATTTGTTGGGTTCAGTGGTAAAGCACTGCCTAGCTCGTACAAGGCCCTACCTTCAATCCCCAGCACAATTAAAAAAGAAAAATTTGTTCTCATTATTATCTTATAATCTGTGCTCATTTTTAACTAGAACAAAACTAAATTTTAAGGACAAGTTTTCAATACCATTTAAAATAACCCCAACTAATTTCTAAACTAGTAAGGACAAATGATAGAATTTTTAACTTCTAGTACAAAAATTTTCCAAAAGTTTTTTGTATTCAAAAACAATTACAGGGGCTGGAGCGGTGCTCAGCGGTTACGGCGCTTGCCCAGCATGCGCAAGTACACGGTTCAAATCCCAGCATCCACATACACAACTAAGTGTCAGAGCAACGAAAGCCATGTGAAAAACTCAATAAAAATTGATTCTCTCTGTCTCTCCCTCTCTCATTGTCCTTCTCTCTTTAAAAAAAAAAAAAAATTACAGGGGTTGGAGCAGTGGCTCAGTAGTTACAGCGCTTGTCTGGCATGCACAACTATGGGAGTTCAAACCCCAGCACTACGTAAACAACGAAGTGTCCAAGGAATGAAAGTCACATGAAAAACTGAATAAAAATTGCTTCTCTCTTTCTCTCACTGTACCCTCTTTCTCTAAAAAAAAAAAAACCAATTACAGCTAGGCATGGTGGCATATGCCTGTAATCACATCAAGTCAGGAGACTGAGGCAGATCACAAGTTCAAAACCAGAATCAGCAACTTAGCAAGACCCCATCTCAAAATTAAAAAACAAAAATGGGTTGGAGATGTGGCTCAGTGGTTAAGAAACCCTGGGTTCAATCCCTGGTACCAAAAAAAAAGTTACCATCCACTTAGTATGTACTTCTATAACCTCAGAGACTCAGGAGACTAAGGCAGGAAGATTGCAAGTTCCAAGCCAGCCTTGGCAATTAAGTGAGACCATATTTTAAAATAAGGAATAAAAAATGCTAGCAACATAGCTCAGTAGTAGAAAGCACTCTGGGTTCAATCCCCAGTACTGAATAAAAAAATATGTTGTCAATAAAAATGTGATTGTCCCATTTTGAGAATAAGAGGAACTAAAATAGGCCTCTTGCTATATAGCAAGTTCTCCCACATGGAAGCCCTGATGGTTCTATGTCCCGATTTGTGCTACCCCTAATCCCTGAGCTCTCTGAGGAGAGGGATCAGCCTCATGAGGCTCCCCAGAGTGACCCCAGAACCTCTGAGTCTGTCTGTTCCAGAGTACGCTGGGCATACAAACAGACGCCATGGCACAGGCCACCAGAGCAGAAGGCAGAGGCCAGAGGAAGACATTTCTACGAAAACAACCTGCCAATTCTACTCCAAGACTCCTCTACACTTTCCAAGGTGGAAATTATTCCTGGAAAGATCCAGAGAGAGTTGGACTGGTTTCACTTTCACATTTCCAACTACAAATTTGAGTCTCTTATAAAGGGCCATGCTGCACCCAGGACACAAAGACTGGTCCTATGACACAAGGGTGACATTTTTCTCATTTGTCATTTAATATCCTTTTAATTTACCAGACACTTTTGCTTCTAGGTCTTTACTGGGGGAAAACAGGGCAAAAGTAGCTGTGAATTCTTTTCACACTGTCATGGAACTTATATAAAGTGGGTTCGATAGAGACCAGGCAGAGACTCAGTGTGTACCTCCTCCTCCTCCTCCTCCTCCTCTTCCTTTTCTTCCTCCTCCTCTTCCTTCTTCTCTTCCTCTTCCACCTCCTCTTCTTCTTCCTCCTCCTTTTCCTCCTCCTCCTCCTCTTCCTTTCTTTTTTTTAATCTCCAACTGTTTGATGGGAAAATTCACTAATTTGTTCATAAAATAAAATAGAAAGTTAGACTTATTTAGAGAAATCAATTATAGGAAGCATCTGTCCATTAGAGGTTTTTTTTTAATGATCCTTTGCTACTTGATGAAGCAAAAATAAAACTTCACTCAGCTGGCAAATAATCACATTGTCATAAGGGAAGATCCTTTGTCCTTCCTTATGAATGACTGCTTTGAACATTTCCTTTTTTTTTTTTTAAGAGAGAGGGACAGTGAGAGAGAGAATCAATTTTATTTAGTTTTTCATGTGGCTTTCATTGCTGAGACACTTCATTAGGTATGTGGTGCTGGGGTTAGAACTTGTGTACCCACGCATGCCAGGCAAGCGCCATAACCACTATGTCACTGCTCCAGCTCAAATGTTTTCATTTTTAAATTTAAAATTCTCTTGAAGGTTGTTTATTATTTAAAAAATCCAAAACCAAGCACCTATTGTGAGCATATGTCTAACAAAAAGTAATACCACCAACCTTCCCAATACAGCCCACTTCTGGAAAGAGCTTTCCTTCTCTAGAATTTCCCCTGGGGTTGCTCTCATAGCCCATGAGAGCTATATTCCAAGTGTTTTGTAACTTTCCTGACCCTACCAACCATTCCATGAAGTAGCAGTCATAACCCTGCTTTGGAGATAAAGAAGTTAAACATCAGAGACCTTAAAGAGATACCTAAGAGAGGTTGGGTCAGGCAGACTGGGGTCAAACCTGGCTTGGACTTTCTTGCTGTGTGATCTTAGCCACGTTTTTCAATCTCTCTGTGCCTCAATTTCCTTTCTGCAAAATGGATAAAATAATATAGGCCCATAATCTCTTAGATTCTGAAATCAAAAATGTCTGGAAATTGGAATGGTTTCACAAATAGGACAGCAGAGGACATACTTATACAAAAACAGTATATGATGTATCCAAATTTCAATTGTAACTGTGTGCTGTATTTTCATTTGCTAAATCCAGCAGGGCTAGTTTGGCACCGACATTTATTTGGCAAAAGTATTGAACTGTTCTGGCACAGGACCATTAGAACCTTTATTTGTGTCACATGGTGAGAATCTGAGCAGAGGGGCCAGCCAAGGCCATGGCTCTGAGCCATGTGCCGGGTGCATTTGAGAGACAGAAAAAGCTACTGTGGTTGGAGAGAAAGGTGGAGAAGAGAGGGACAGGGGCGGAAGTCAGAAAGGCGACAGGAGACAGATCTTTTAGGGCCTTCATGAGCTGGTGATGGTGGGAGAGAAGCCCCAGTCACGTGGCACATGAGCCACAGGAACCTGGTCACTCAGTGCTGTCAGCCCACTGGGCAGGCTGTTAGCACCCATCATGGGCAGAGTCACTCTTAAGACATAATCATGGGATGTCCTCAGTCTCTGGGGCCAAATAACAGGTTGATGAAGAGGGCAGCCGGTCAACTCCTTCACTGACTTCAATAGACCAAGTTCAAGGCCATACCATGAGCGCCCATGGCAAAGTCTTTGCTCCATTTCCCTGCAACAGAACAGCATGGTAGTGAACAGCAAGACTTCAGAGTGCAGAGGAAGATGCCACACTTTGTAAACATGGTACAGGAAACTCGTGTAGTGTGTTCTAGACAATGTGATTCAGCAGGAGTCTGTGCCTCCTTTGGTCTCTGATCTTGTGCTCTGCACAGTACCCCTATCTCCTCTTTTGCCCTCAGGTTCCATCGGCAGCGCTAAAATAGGTGGAACACAGTTATCTTATCAGCCTGCTCCGCATCCTCCCTCCGTGAGCTCCACCTTTTGTCCACCCAAATCCATGAGCATTTCTTGAGCTTCCATTTTGTTGTTGTTGTTGTTGTTGAGTACAGGGCTGGGCACAAGACCTAGAAGCAGGAAAGATATAACTCTGAATTCACCAAGTGCAAGTTGCATTCTGTTGTTCCAAATGTTGTGACTGCTTCCTGGACTTTTATAATAATGCCAACAAGCAAAACATCTTACAGTATCCTAGATGCTGTGCTAAGCACATACAGATATTTTTACCTAATCCGTACAAAGTCCAGAAATTCAGTGTTGTCCCCATTTTTCAGATGGGGAAACTGAGGTTCCAGAAATCAAGCATCTTCTCCAAGGCTCAGAGCTTGTAAAGCATAGATCTGGGGAGTCGGACTCAGGTGCGCTGACTCTCAAGCCAGCTCTTGTGACCACCGTGTTGTGATGAAGTTGGTATTAAAGACGTGTGTCCAGCCCATGCCAGTGGCCAGCTCCCCTCTGCTCTGGCTAATGCGGCTTGCTTTGCACAGCAGGGTTGCCTAAAGCCTCTTCTTTTACTTACCCTGGAGGGCAAGTTCAGCCTTTGCTTTTGAACCAATGGAGCATAGAAAGAATCCACAGGCACTGAATTCTACGCATTGGCGCTGCACTCCCTGCCCACCCGGCCCCCAGGATTTGCCCCGACGTGACCAGCCCTTCCCTCCCTGTCAGTGCTGAAGGGCTGGGAAATAGAGAACACACCCCAGAGCCTGTCAGATTCTTCTGCCCTGGTGCACACACCGGATAGAAGCAAACCCCTCTATCATTTGCCCCGGATCTTTGAATTTAGATGGCGGGTCAAGAAAGAATGACACTTCTGCATGGAGCTTTTCTTTGAGAAAAGTGATATTTTTTAGCATCTTCTCCAGACCTGCAACATAATAGGCAGGTATTGTGCTGGTGATAAATGATAGTTCCGCCGGAAAGAATTGCAGCTGCGTGTCCTTATGCTGTGGCTTCTCTGCTGAGCAGTGGGTGTGGCTCTGGCTGCAACATCAGAGGTGCTCTCAGAACAAACTCTCTTTTTCGTAATTCAGTTTAAATCTTTGTTTCAAATTCCCATTGATCTCAGGTAATTGAAAATCATGTCTCAGTCTTTCTGGGGGCTCCTCACGCACCCTTTCTTTTGATCAGTATTTATAAGTGGGAATGACAGCAGCTTCCATCAGCCTTCCGGAAATTCTTTTGGGGAGTCAGTTTCACAAAGCTTTGAGAAGAGACACCAGCAATGTGTGTTGCCAAAGGTGACAAGTGTCCCACGAGTGTAGGACGGTCCCACACCATGCCGAATGGTCTGGCCTCCGACTTTTAAACGTCCACTTGACAGTCACATAGGTGAAGCCCCTGTTTCTGATTCTCTGAGCCTGGTGCCTGTGTCCATTTGGAATGAGCACGCAGAATTCTTCACACAATGAATCTACCATGCATTTCACGGGAACAGAGCCATCCTCTAAATGGAGGTAAGAGCCCTTTGTTCTGATCATACCAAGACTTGTTCAGCCTATGGGGAGTCATGGTGTGAAGTGACTGAGTCTCCCACACGACACACAGGTCTTGATCTGTTTGTAGCTGTTTCATTCGAAGCGTCTGTGTACAAGGGCAAGCACCCGATCTCCTTAGCACGTGGCTGCTGTGCCAATCCGAGCTTTTGAATGTTTTGCCATATTATAAATATTTTCCTTCTTTTTTTGTCCTTTAAAATTTATGATCGATGGGGTTTCAAATATGTAAAAGGAGTGTTTGGCAGGCTCCATGAGGGTCCCACCTGTCCCACCCAGTGTTCATCTCCACCCCTGGCCGCCACCTGCCAGCCTTGGCCTCAGGGATTTTTCTGGCTTTGGGACCATCAGAGGGCAGTGCAGTGCCCTGGGAGTTAATGAATGTCCAAAGCAGCCCTTGACCTCTGGCACATGGTAGGCTGAAGAACAGCAGCCCTGTCACCCTGGGGTGGAGGAATCCCAAGATGCGATCTCAAAGATGCTATCGCAGATGCAGGAGCCTGGGTGGCCCTCTTGTTTGCACCTTCTGGCTTGACCTGTCACCTTCCCCTCTGGCCACATGATGCCCCCCGCGGCACCTCCTGGGATTGTCTCCCCCATCAACAACCTCAATCCGTGTCTTTGTCTCAGGGTCCTCTCCTGGGCAGCCCAAGCTCACACAGGCCATTGCAAAATTTGTTTCTAAAAGGGGACGCTAAGCCTGACAGTGTCAAGTTCTGGATGCTCAGTCAAGGTTTGGTGTTTTGCTGAATGCCAAGGAGCATATCACTGGAATATTGGTCACCCCCTTCAGTTGTCCCCCAGGTCTGAGTTCTCTCCCAACTCTGGACCATTCTTGAGATACAGCCAATGCTCTAACTGTGAATCAGCCCTGGGGACTAAACCAGCCTCTGGCCCCCAGGGCTCATGGATCACACCCACAGAAACAAGCATGTAAATGTGTGAGTGAAGCTGCCCGGGCCCTTGAGCTGGCACACAGCTCTGCTCCCGACTTTAAATAGAAGCATGACTCACGGGACAGCCACACTTCTATTGATCACGTGCTTACTGAGCATCTCCTATCTGCCGGGCACCAGGCATACCGTGGAGAACACAACAGACGAGGTTATTTTCTCAATCGGGTTGACCAAGCCTGGGAACACTTCTTTCCAAAATGAAATATGGGGGTGGGGATGCATTCAGTGGTAGAGCACTTGCCCGGCATGCACAAGGCCCTAGGTTCAATCTCCAGCACCCCAAAATAAGTAAGTAAATAACACATGGGGTATGTTAAATGGCACTAACTGCTATCGAAAAAAATAAAACAGGAAACGGGAGGAAGGAGGACTTGAGAGGAGGGTTGCTCTACAGGGACAAGTGGCCGTAGACAGCCTTAAAGCCCCAGGTTCGACTGACTCTGAAGGATGAAGGCTGGGGAAGGTCTGTCTCCTAAGAGGTACTTCCGCTCAGCTGCAGTGGATGTCACCATATGCAAAGACAAAGCACAGCATTGACACATCTTCTGATTTTCCAAAGGAAGCCTAGGGCCTTGTCACCCTCCCGGAGCGCGTACAGTAAGCAGTAGTCTATTCCAGGCATCTAGGGTGTTCAAACTTCTTTACCTCTTAGTAATTTCTAAATAGAAGCCAGGAATTCACACTGGGTGTCTCCTTTCTATCCTGCCCATGCCTCCCCGACAGCTGTTGTTCCCTGTCTGAGTGACAGGAAGGGAAGGAGAGGAGGGGAATGCAGAGAAGGGGATCGTAAGTCAGTGTTATCCTACTGGCTGGCTTTCCCCTCCTCTACCGCGCCCAGAATGTGGCAAGCATCGCCTTGCAAAGTCAGGAGTTGACAAGGAAGGTTGCGATTCTTTTTTCAGCAGCTTCAGAATAGTATGTTGCTGGAGATCCCACGGGGAAAGCCCCAGCTAGGAAAGCCACGTTGGCTCACAGAGCTTCGGGTCTTGGCGCAGGGCACTGCCTTGGCAGAGCTGCCCCAACGTTTACGGGCTGTGCTGCCAACTCCAGCGGAACTTCCAGCGGGAGTTTTACGACCCTCTTTTATCCAAGTCGCTATTTGGGCAGCGGCCTGATTACTTCTAATGACTGTGTTTCTGTAGCAATGGCCAAGTCCTCTGTCAACCTGCCGTGGCCTGGAACAGCTCAGGTTTTAGCAAAGAGATGCCCCTTGTACAGCATGGAGGAGCTAATGGTGGCCCTCCAGGACACTGGCCCCACATGCCAGGAGGCAGGACAGCCAAGAGCATCAACGCCAGCATGCAGAAGCCACCCCTGAAACAGGGCGTGATTGGTCTGCCCATTCCTGGAGATGCCCAGCTCCCCGCTAGTCAAGGGGAGCTTTGTCCTTGTGTGTTTGAGGATTTCTCTGGCTCTGGAGGAAGCCAGGCCCTGAGAATGAAAGTAGCTTTTGTCATGAAGAGTCATGGCTTGGCAAAAATGATTGCCCATTTTCTGGTTCGAAAACCTTCCCCTAAGTGGCCAACTGGCTTTGAACCCCAGGCTCTTGGCAGAACGCATGCATGTGTAACAGGGGTGCCATTGACTGCTATCTCCACTTGGGGGGCTCCAGCTGGCTCACTCAGTGTGTGCCCTGAATTACATATGCAGCGTTTCTAAGCTGCCACTTCTCCAGGGCCCCACTCCATGACCCTTCCAGGCAGTGGGGGGTCATCGTCTGGGGTTTTGCAAGTGGAGGCTTCTCTCCAGAGTACAGTCAAACGGAAACCATGCAGCCTCTGCACAGAGTACCACTTCTGCTGAGAAGACCCCCGGGTGCTGGACTCTGACAAGATGAAGGCATGGTCCGCACCTCAACTGACTTGCACTGGACACTGATGTGAAGGCCAGGCCCCCACTACAACTGCCACATCCCCTTCAAGCTTCCGGCGGACTCCTTGCTGTTGTGGCCAGTACAGCCTCCCATCCACCTCCCTGCAAGCATCCGTCTGCTTCTCCAAAGCCTCCCCGCTCTCGGATCCTAGGACCCGCCCAGGAGCCCACTTGCTTTGCCATCAGCTTGAATCCTCTGCTGGTTTGGTGGTGCAGGATCCTCCTCTGCTGGAGTCCGAGCTTCCCACTGCCTCTGCCACAGAAGCCTTCCTCCCTCCCCTTTGTTAGCATGAGCAGTCAACCCCTCTGATGAAGCGGGGAGGACAAACTGCTAAGTGTGCGTGTTGCAGCGATCTGAGGTCTAGATTCGCCCTCGTTGGGAGGAGTTACTCAGTCCTTTCTCCAGGGCTGTGGTTTCGGAGCAATTCACCAGCTCCAAACCAGGTGGACTCCATGGTTCTCGGATGCCATCCCTCCTCACTGCCAGGAGTCAGAACAACCAGTTCCAGCCCCGCTGAGAATGTTTCTGTAGAGTTGATGCTTTTCTCATTCATTTTTCCCCCTGGTACTGGGGGTTGAACCCAAAGGCATTTAACACCGAGCTACATCCCCAGTCCTTCCTTCCTTCCTTCCTTCCTTCCTGGGACTGGCTTCAAACTTGTGATCCTCCTGCCTCAGCCTCCTAAGTCTCTGGGATCACAGGTGTAAGTCTCCTTTGTCATTCTATCTATCCATCCTTCTGTACATTTCTCATGAAAGTTAAGTAGTGGGGACGATGTTCAGTCTATGTAAGGTACTAGATCCTCAAAAACAGGAGGGTCCACCTTCTGCTGGTGCAGTCACTTGCTTGACTCCAAACCCTGAGATATTTTGGTGCAAACCACAGCCACCCAGCTCTAAAGCCAGCCCTGCCTGGGATTGCCATTGTGGATAACAGCTCGGAGCTATCTTCTTCTCCCAAGGCAAAGCGCGATGTCTTCCCTCGCAAGACTCACGCATCCAAAGGGCATGGCCACTCGGAAGGCCCCGTCATGTGTTAGGCGTGGCTCCTGTTGGCACAGGGAGCACAGGCGACTCTGTTCCTAGCCCCCCGCCCCACGTGGGTCAACAGGTTTTATCACTGCAAAACCTACTGACCTCCACGAGATACTTTTAATGCAAGAGTTCTTCTGGGAAAAACAGCAACGGGGAAACCCAAACTGGGCATCCATGATTTGGCATTAGCCCTGGATAACTAAGTATACATACATTGGGTATTGATGGTTTGATAATGTTTCCCCCTCATTTATATTTCTATATACATCTAATTAAAAAATTTTAAAAATGAAAGAAAAAAAAACCTACTGACCAGAGTGGGGTCTTGAAAAAGTAACAAACCGTGCGTCTTGTCGAATCCCGACCATAACAGATTCAGTGCTCAGTTCTTGCTCTCTGCTGGGCAGTTTGTGAGTGTCATTTCCTTCAGCTTTGGCAGCATTTCCATGAGGCACCATCATTGTCACACAGCTTAAGTGCAGACACAGGATCTGGGCTGAATCTCTTACCTGGCGCTCTACTGTGCCTTGCTTTTCAAATGCCAAATAACTGAGAATTTTGCTAATTCTGCAAGAACTTGCTTCTTCCTAACCCATGTTGAGTTGGCCTGACTGTGCGCAAGCTTTATCGGACATCTGAGAGTGACAATGAAGTTGCCCGATAGCTTTTTCTTTTTCTTTTTTTTTTTTTTATTTTTTTGATAAACCTGTGCGAGGAATGAAAACCAAACCAAGGGTTTACTTTGATTGTCTCAGGAACTTCAGATGTTAATAACAACGAAACACGAATCCAATAAAGTAACTCACGCACACCTGCTTATACATGATGTAGCACTGATTTTACAAGTGGGACCCACAAAGTCATTTCCACCCACCCTGGGACAAAGGAGATCACAGCAGCTCTAAAAGCCCCCCACACCCCCGGCCTGCAAGGATTGCAACCCAGTGATTTGCATGATTATTGATTTGGTTTTGGAGTTGTGTGTTTTTAGTTGGAGGTAGAAGTCCTTTAGGGGAGTCTGCGTAGACAAAGGCCACAAGATCCTCACACTCATTAATTAATGATGAATCAAACTGAACAATCAAACAAACAAACACTGCTGGCTCAGTGTTTGGAGCACTTGACTGGCATGCACAAGGACCCAGGTTCAAACCCCAGCACCACATACACAGCTAGGTGTTGGAGAAACAAAGGCCAGATGAGAAAACAAATAAAGTTGACATTCTCTCTCTCTCTCTCAACAAACAAACAAAGAAACCGAAAAACCAGCAGAGTTTTGGACTCCATGGTAATTTTTATCCCAGTGATATTATCCAAAAATAATCCACAAACTGATCACAGTAGCTGGTCACCTCTCATGACCAAAATGAGCGGAAGGAAGGATGACGCTGGACATGTCAACCCCTGGAACTTACTCAACACGAAGCATTTTACTTTATTCTACCCAATCAAGAAAATTTAGGAGTATACACTACGTGCCAGGCTCTCGCATAGCTGTTGATGAAATCCGAATCCTTGTTCCCCCGAAGTCCTTCTGGTTAGGGAGGGGCAGACACCCAACAAACAAACAAGGACTGCGTCAGGTAGTGACCAGGGTGGTGAGAAAAACAGCGTAAGGGCTCGGAGATGCAGCCACTGGGAAAGCATGCGTCAGCAGGGGTGGGTAAATTGAGGAAGTGAGGGTTGAAGGTGCTGGGGAAGGGCATTCCAGAAAGGCAAGAGTGGATGAAAAGCCACTGAGGCAAGAACAACCTGCGTTCAAAGACTGGCAGGGAGGCCATGTGCAGGGCGGAGCAAGATGAGGAGAGAAGGCAGGGCGCTGAGGCCCAGGAAGATCCTGAAAGCCTGGCTGCCACGGGCGCTATGAGCTTGCGGGTCTCCTGCTTTGATCATGATAGAAATAATGAAAAGATGGTAATGCAGTTTTTAAAAAAAACTCTTTCCTGGCAAATTAAAGTGTTGGAAATGCTTTGTTGATTCCTTGAAATTTTTTGAACCTGGTCTGTGAAATCTAGAAGTCTGGTGACATCTGCTGCAGGAGACATCTTGTGGCATTCTGTAGGTGGAAGTGGCACGGTGGAGCAGGAGGGGGGGCATCCAAAAGCCCATGTCCCAGACCTCCTTTGCCATAGTCACGCTGTGTGACATCAGGCATGGAATTTCTATTTCTGAGTTTCATATTTCTAGTCTCTAAATCAAGGAAGCTGCTTAAAAGAATCCTGAGTCAGTGGAGGCCTGACGGGCAGGGAGGGTAGGACAGGAGAGGACAGGCCTCGAGGAGACCTGGTCCAGGGAAGGGTGCCAGGGGAGCTGCTCCAGGCAGGCTCTGGGCAAGGGGCAGCCTGTTCAGACCACAGCACAGGACACCCCAGGGTTAGGTCACCACCTCAGATTTTTCTAAAAAAAAAAAAAAACAAAAAACCAGAAATCATGGTTTCTACGTTCAGTCTCTCTGATGGTTAATATTAGCAACTCTATTTAAAGCAAGACAAAACACAAACCTCATGTGAGCCCACAAAACACACTGTGGGCTCTATTTGGCTGTGGGGTAAACATTAGAGCAGCAATACCAAATTACTACAAGCTGGTGGCTTACACCAGCAAGATCAGCTCGCCTGTCTGGAGGGCTGGAACTGGGCGTCATGTGGAGCAGGGACACCCTCCCTCTTCAACGCCTCTCGAAGTCCCTGCTCTCCGCCTAGCTCCTGCCCTACATGGGCTGCTTCTCTGGGTGCCTCAGGGTCCTCTCCCCCTCTTACAAGGACAGTCATCAGCTTAGGGCTCACCCTGGTCCCACATGATCCCATTTCAAACACATTCTGCAAAGACCTTATTTCCAAACAAGGTCACATTCAGAGGTCTGGGGAGGTTGTGAATTTGGGGGTGACTCTATTCAACCCAGTGCAGGTTCCATCATCCCGAGGTCTCTTCCATCTCCCTGATACTGTGGCTTCAGCATTGCATCCTCCAACTCTGCATGTACGTCCTTAACGTCACATCAACTTCCAACCTCAGCTTGACAATGTCATTAGTGGTAAAATGTTGGGCAGGGTTCATTTCCTCTGATATTTATAAACCTCGTTTTTAGACTTCAGGCTCCATTGGGCCACTCTGAACAGCCACCTGCTAAAATCATAATACAGAGCATTTGAGGGAGAAAATCCAAACCAGTTTTTCATTTTCTTTGTCCCAGTGCATAAAGAACTTTAAGAAAAGCACTCCACACCTTCCCAACCACATTCCTTTCTGGCCTTTGCTGACCGTTCTCTCTGAATTTCCTTTCCATCACATTTCTGACGAGTCTTTTTACTGCTTTGCACAACAAAATACGCCAAACCCTAAAATATGGATGTCTTATTCTTATGAGAAAATGGAAAAGTTCACAAGAAAAGAAAATGACATAAGATGAGTGAGGCCATTCTTAGCAGTGGTATTCAAAAGGACGGAGATTAGATAATGATGCAATTAGAGCCCATTTCTATGGTTTTCTATAATTCTGAACATTTGCTGACTTCTCTGACGGATTTGGTATTTATTCTTATATCATATCAATTTAAAATCACCCTGTATGCTATGTCCAAGAGGGATGATAAATTATGAAGAAAAATATGTTTAGTGGAATTTTAAAAGGGGCTATCTGAACTTGACCTGAGATGTGATGCTGAGGTCACCTAATCATTCTGGTTGTTTTTCATTCTCATTTGTATGCTGAGTATTTTAATATTTAAATTGTCTCTCTTCTTATTTCCCTAATCAGGGTTTATTTTATCCAGGACATAATACCCAACTACAAATGGCTTTCATGTTGTTGTGTGTTCAATCCGATGGACACAGGGGAATCGGCGAGAGCACTGTCAACCCCAAGGGACACAGTGATGGCTTAAAGTAGTGTGGGTGTGACAAGGAACAGAAAAACTGGGGGCATCTCAGAGAGTTTGAGCCAACATGGCTTGTCTGCCAGGTTGTAGAGAAAACAGTAAAGGAAAGGTATCTCCAGGACTTCAAGTCAGGTTTTGAAAAGTCAGAGTTAGGGTGGATGGCCTGGCTACCGGAGCCCACACCCAAGGGGGGAATCCTTCCAGGGCCATAGGTCCCCTCCAAGTTGGCTTCTTATTAAAAGGAGACTAGATGGTCTTAGATTACATTACTGCTCTCCAATTTGTGACAAATGTACTGCACATTCTAAGAGGACGGTTTTAAGTTGGAAAAAGGTACTATTTTTTAAATAGCTTTATCCCATGAAATTATGCATTTTGTGGGCCTATTTTTAAAATTGCCAGACACTTATTTCATTAAGAATTATATATGTATATATACTAAGAATTATATGTGTATATATGTGTGTGTGTGTGTATGTACATAATTTCATACACACACCAGTCCCAAACCCATAATTGCTTTTAGATCTGACTTAAGGGTGAGACTATCTTTAAAAAAACTAATCAATTTTGGAAAGTATTAAGAGAATAATAATGACTAGGTTCTAGAATATGGCAAGAATTGAAAAACATAGAATTACATTAAGTGTTACCATATGGGAATGACCAGAAATCCTTGGGACCCAAAGTCTCTCTACTTCTGCAAAATGGCCTAAGTGAGGAGATGAAGTGACAGGCACTGGGGGTACAGATTTCACAAATGAAAGAATGAGAAGCATTGGTGATTGTCCAGTAAACCTTTCCCTCACCTCTCATCTGTCATTATAGCATTTATCTCTCCTTCCTCTGGGGAGGGGATCGAGGCACAGGGCAGAAACACTGCAGCTGGGGCTCTGCTGGCCTCCCCACTCCCACCCCCTGCTAACCCTCTGGGCCTTTCCCTTCCTGTGTCACCACGACCATCATAAAGGAGATATGACACATCTATACCACCATTTCCCCGTCCTGAAACTCTGGGGAACACTCTTGTACACCAAAATCATGTCCTGCCCTGGCCTTGGAACCTGGGTCAAGGTGGGTCACCTCCTCACCACTGAAAGGGCACGCAATGCTCTCACCTTCACCTCCTCCCTCCCAGTGTGAGGCGCACCCGCCTGCCAGGTGGCCTTCATCTGTTTGTTCAGCCTTCGTTTGTTGCCCACTGTGCCTCCGCTCACTCCATCTTAGAGCAAGCAGTTCTCCCAGGATGGTGGATCCCATGTGCAGCAGGGGAGAAGACAGCCATGAGGATCCAGCCTGGCGTTCCCAAGAAGTACAAAGAGAGTGAGAGTTTATGCTAACAGGAGTCTTGGGAGTTAGGGAGGTCCACCCTGCCAGAATGAGGTCTGGGGAGAAATTAGCCAAATGAGGAGGTGGGGGGAGTCCAGTCCAGACAGGGACCCCACCTGCACTGAGGCTCCGAGGTGTGAAGGAGCTTGGTATGTCAGAGGGAATCTCCACAGCTCTGTGTAGAGAGCAGGGCGACAGACCTTCCTGGCCTGTGCTGGACCAAGGACCTTCTTAGGACATGGGGCACCCAGTGCTAAAGCTGAGATAGTCCTGGCAAACTAGCACCAACAAGCCGTCCTTATAAGAAACGGTAAGAAAAGAGGTGATGAGACACGCAAGGGTCAGGTGTCAGGATTACTGCTGGTTACAGCTGGCAGCTGCATGTGTCTGGCTCAGGACAGCAAAGATACTCTATTCTGATTATCTGTTGCTGCATAATGCACACACACAAAAAAAAACTTAGCAGCTTGAAAAATAGCTTGTTACTACTTCTCACTGTCCAGGAATTGACTTGACTCTGCTGATAACCCTCCCTTGGGTCACTCTTACACTAGCAGTCAGACGACAGCTGGGGCTGGAGCCACTCGGGGCTTGCCTGGGTTACCCAAGATGGACTTTTGCACCCACATCTGGCATCTCAGCCTGACTGGTTGGCATCTGTCCCCTCCACCTCACCTGTAGGGCACATGGCTGGTTTGATTTCCTCACAACCTGGCAGGGTCTAGTCAGTCAGATTTCTTACACGGTACCAAATTTCCTTAGGACAAGCTTTCTAAAGAAGCCTCAGAGGTTGCAAATTTCCCTATGGCCTCACTTTGGAAGTCACTTCTTTTGCATTCTATTGCTCCAAGTGGGGCTCAGGGTGCTGTCAGATTAGAAAGGAGTGGAAACAGACCACGTCTCCATGGGAAGAACAGCAAGGACTTGTGCCGATGTTTACCACCCCCTGTGGGTCAGGACGCTTTGCAAACTCATGGTGCACTCAACTGTCAACAGAATGAACTTGACCTCCAGGAAACAAGCACAGAAGCTTGAAGGACTAGTGCATGTTTCGTGTGGGGCTTATATAAGTCAAGACCTCATTGTGACAGCACTACATTTTAAGGGTCCTTTCCAAGAGTGTTACCCGTGTTTCCTACACATCAGCAAGCCATCCACATGGGAGCACAGGAGGGGCCAGCCTGCCGTTGGACCTTCACCTCAGTTCTAAGATATTTGTCTGAAGTCATTCTTGCAATGCTTTCCCCATCTTGCCACATGCATCCTCTGTGACTATCTAAGACTTCCAAGCAAAACAGAGGTCTCTCGGGAGAGAAGCAACGACACAACTCCTTGCTGCTTCCCTGTTTATCCAGAATCTATTGATTGATAGATGGCAGCAAACTGGTTCTGCCAAGGACTGGCTGATGAGATGACTTTAGCTCTGCAAACTGATGCGACCATTCACCTGTGCCTGTGCACCCAGAGACGGCACACAAGAGGACAGGTGTGGCACATAAGACTTTATTTACCAGAACACAGTACTGGCCAAATCCTGTGGACCCCAGTTTGCAGACCCCTGGATTAGACTGTGCCTAAAGTATGTGCATTTTCCATTGCCACCAAGGGCAATGAAAAGGAAAAGAGCCTAAGATGAAGCGTCCACCTTCCCCTGGTGACTCGGCTCAAAAGGTAAAAACAGTAGAACCCATGCAGAGCGCAAAGACAAGACATTAGGCCAGGAAAATTGCTTTCAAAATCTCCCACACCTTAAACCGGAAGCCGGAAAATGACTCTCCAGATTCATGCTTAATTTATCCTTTTAAACCTCTGAAGTTTTCCTTCCTGTTCAAGTCAAGACTCTGAATGTGGATAAAAAATTTAAATCCTTGCTATGTTTTTTTCACAAGACAGAAGTCCAATGAATGTGTTTGAAAAATCGAGTTTTCCAAAATGAGAAGTGTACACCTCTGGTAACAAATGAGAAGCTTTGACGTGGCTGGGGCATACTTTTTATTTGAATTGTCCGTTTATCAGCTATACAGTTAATTTCAATATGTACTTTAAAAGTACGCTTTCCGGAGTGGAGCGGTGGCTCAGCGGTTCCAGTGCTTGCCAGGCATATACAAGGACCCGAGTACACAACGAAGTGTCAGAGCAACGAAAGCCACATAAAAAACTAAATAAAACTGATTCTCTCTCTCTCTCACTCTCTCTCTCTCACTGTCCCTCTCTCTTTATAAAGAAAAAAAAATACCTTTGCCATGCAGAGCCTGTTACTTTACAGATACCACTTAGAAAAAGCTAAAGAAGATATTTATATTTTGCAAAAGCAAGCTCATGTAAATTAAATTGCAAAAGGTAGATAATATTAGAGTTTTTCCGATGATATGGAAACAAGTTGGGAAGATAGTAAGCAAATGGTTCTCTCTTGGAAAATCCCGGACTAACCATTTCCTGTCTCTTCCTGGCTATTCAAGCACTGGTCTGACCAGTCAGTGAGCAAACGGACCCTGCGGGGTTTTGTTTATTCTTTGTTTTGTTTTCTTTCTTTCTCTCACCTAGCACAGTACTAGCTACATGAAAGGCCAGAGTGAGTGGATAAATTAATTAAGTTGTCATTCGGATTATTAGGTCAATTTGGAGGCACAGAAAGCAATCTGATTCCACCTCGGATATAGTATTTCAGATGCTCTGAAGCCCAGTTTGAAGTTCGCAGAGCGGAAGAGATTAGCTTGTTTAAAATCAGTCAATTAGAAGTGGACAGTCTCTTGGGATGCCTTTGCCAAGAGAAGCCCAATGGTGCCATAAATCAGGATGTCTAATTGAAGCAATGTTTTAGGAATTAAAGAGCAATTAAATCAAATGGGAAACTTTCTAAAGGGACACCTTTGACATCATAGGGGAAAAGTCAAAGCAACCCCAAGAATCTATGGGAAAAAATGGCTTTCTTCCAGGGGACTCGCTGGTTGATAATTATCAGAGACATCTGTGATTAAAATCCTCCTGCTTCCAGAGGCTTTATGATCTCGCATTAGATTTCCCTCTTGTAGCATCAGCCACGACGAGGAATGGCTCAGGTCTCCCAAACGCTACCAACTGTGGAACAGACTTGGAAAGGGAATGGTAGCAAAAAGTTCTGGCATGCAGAAAACTAGTCTTGAAAAACTGATTCCCAAAATGGATGGCAGAACCTGTATCTGTTTACCCAAGGAAAGCAATTGGGTCATTTTCTAGACCTTTCCCTTCTCTCCACCGCCATCCCTCCCTGGAGCAGATGGCTTCCGCTGAGCCACTATTTTCCCAAAGGAACTCTTTCATCTCTGAGTCCCATATGTGAGGACTAGCAGAGAGCCACAATTCCACGTCGTTTGGAGACGTACACGCTGGGTCATCCTTCAAGCCCACCACAGGCTCAGCGGCTGCTCTTTCCTGAATAACCCGCTTCTCTCTCTGCCAAATTCACAGCTGAGCTGCCGCCAAATTACGAATGGCAGCCAGGTCAGCCCTAAATGTAAGATCTGTGAGTGACGTGGGGGCAGGATAGCTCTGCGGCAGAGCAGTTTTCTAGCATGTGTGGGTTCTCTGGATTCTGTTCCCAATGCAGAAAAAAAAGTTATCAAAAAGTCCTACTATATGTCATCCAGAAGTGTCCTTATACCGAAGCTAGAAATGAACCCACCTGCTTGACAGTAAGTCTTCCACCTCTAATACGATGTTCTGTGATATTCAGTTTGCATTACCATCCTGACCCAGTCATTCATTTATATATGTGTATGTATGTGCTGCCTGTAAACCATCACGCAGGGTGCTTGCTCCACAGTGGAGAAAATAAGCAAAAAGCTGTGTGTGTTGGTGAAATTTTCACAGAAAACAAACCAGTGTTGAAAGATACGACTGGCTTCATTTTCATCCTATAAATGAATTTCTTTCTTGTACCCCTCATCACAGCTAGAATCACAGCTAGAGGGAAGAAATCCCTACGTCCAGGCAGGGTCTTCTCAGTTAATTCAGGATTTCCCACTTGCAGCTCGCTTAGACCACACCTAAGTTTTGAAGGACTTCCTTAGGCCAAGCCGTGGGAGGGAACGGGGATTTTTCATGGCCTCCATTATCACCTCCTCCGCTAAGCCTCAGGTGACTGCATGTGATTCCCATGGGTCCATAGAAGGGATCACTCTGCCCCTGCTGGCCTCTGCAGAGATGGGCGCAGCCCCAAATCACACAGTCACCTGCTGTCTCATGTCCTAGTCTCCTTCTGAGTGCTCACTTTCTCTGCCGACTCTCCTACTTGGCTCAATTCTGTCCCCTTCTTGGGGACCAGGGGAATGTTGTCCATCACCCAAATCTGTTCTAAAATGATGGGATCAGGACAGGAGGCTTACATCATCACAGGGGACAGCGCTCTGAGGGGCTTCCCAGAGCTGCCAAAAGTCCCCTGATCCTTGGACTTACCTAGTTCTAATCCCACATGGGGTGGTCTGTCACTTCAGAGGCTGAATCCCACCCCAGCACTTCTAGAGACTTTCCCCCATACTAAATCCCGACAGTCCTTACCAGGGCTGGGGCTTGGGCTGAGTGAGGATAAAGATTAGCTCCAAAGTGTTTTTATCAAATCTTTTGTATACCAGGCCTTGGCCTTTGACTCTTTTGCCTTCGGCTTCCTCCCAGTGACTCCCCATCTGAATGGGATGCGGTCATGGGGGTTAAGAGAACCAAAAAGAGAGATGAACCTGCCCAGGATTATCCCACCACGTGAACCAGCCCAGTGCAGGGTGAGAACAGGGGCCTGAGGGCTGGGAACAGCTGGAGGGTGAGGTCACAGGGCTCAAAGAAGGCTCAGGACGAGGCTATCGGAATTGCTCTGTGGCCTTTCCCAGGCACCCCCGGCTCCCCAGAGCCTGCGATTTCCTGTCTGGGTTATATCATTCAGCACCGCAAAACTCTAGACCATACAGTCACGAAGAGGAATAGCAGCTACGAAAGTGACTCTGGAACTTGTAGGATCAGAGAGACAACCAGGCAGGAGTGAAAGAACAGCCCTGTGCCTCGGGTTCGAGACAGAACTTCATCTCCTAGTTCTATTGCCTTAGCCAGATCACTTTCCTATCGGACTCTGTGCCCCTGTCTCTAAAATGGGGTGCTAATCCCTCCCTCACAAGGCTTTTGAAAAAAAACATTTTCTACAAAGATGCTTTGCTTACCAGAAACACTACTGACTTGCTAGGCTTCATCTTTATTAGTGACATGTGATCGCCCCGAGCACAGCCCTAATCCTGGAGGTGCTCTAGAAGCTCCGTGGGGTAGACATACCCATGACTGTCATTTTGTAACTATTTGACTGTTACTTAAAACAAACCAAAGAAAACCCCAGAAAGCTCTCTTTCCATTTCTACCTAAATACACCATTAATTTAGCCTCGCTAATGATTTGTATCCTGGAAGTGTGCCGTGATTAAAGATGATCTGTTCCCTTAATATATGTTCAGGAGGTAACTAAGCAGAAGTGGGTCCCCGATGTTTGCCCCTGGACATGTTCCAGGGACATTCTCCGGTGCCCAGGGAGCCCCACCTGGGGCCCTGCATCCCATGCTTCTGCTGCTGTGGAGACTCAAGGGGTCAGCATGGTTCGCTGGGAAAGCTTCAGAGACAGAAGTTATGGCCGTGGCCACGGGAGGCGTGAGAGCCAACCCAGGAGCTGTGGAGAGCAGGGATTTCTTCCAGAAACGCAGGGAGATTTATGTGGGGGGCACACAGTTGGGAACCCTGAGCTTGCTCTTTCTGCAGGAAGGCGTGATGGGGGAAAGGAAGGCTTTTGTTACTGAGGCCGAGGGGTAGGACCTGCTGGACTCTTTAGGAAGTCCAAAACTGCTTTGTGAACAAGCGTTCACTGTCAGCCACACACATATTTACTTAAACCAAACTAGGATTCACACACAGAACTTTCACAAGTTTGTTTTGTTGTGGGGAAGACGTTTTCCTGCCCTTGC
>PVKS010030798.1:0-24059 GCA_004027875.1 Aplodontia rufa
TGGTATCTCATTGAAGTTTTGATTTGCATTTCTCTTATAGCTAATGATTTGGAGCATTTTCTCATATATTTATGGGCTTGTTCCATAGAGTTTGGACCCAAGCTATTGCATTTAAACATAATCTGAGCATAATCCCCAGACCACTAAATGATCTTCACAATATGATTTGGGATGACAAGCAGTTATTTTCTTTAATGGACCAGAGTTGAAAGATTTTGAGTTGGGCTTTTCTAATAAGAACAAGTAGTTCTTCTATTTTGTTCTTTTCATTCCATTTGTCATTAGGAAGTTTTCCCGGGGTGAAGATGGAAGACTGGACAGAAGGTTCTGTAAGAATAAGGGAAATGGATCTGCAGACTGTGGGAGATCAGTGCTCTTTGAGGCTACAAGTGGGAGTCCAGGCTCTGGCCTGCAACGCTAAGACACCACAAGTGCTCCACCCTGCCCGTTCCTCTGCCCTAGCACATTTCTGAGTTTCTGCTTTCCTTTTGGGGATGTTAGGGAATGATGGGACATACTGAAGAAATGAACCAAGAATGAATTCACGAGAAGTGCACTGCTGTAGTATAGATAATGACAAGCATTAATTAAGCTGCTGATTACACACCTCAAAAAGATTTTAAAATTTTGACTTCTGAAATCACACACTTAAGATGGATTCATTGTATTGTATGTAAATTGTCTCAATGAAGTTAAGAAAAAAGAACAGTAAAAAACATGGGTTTCTGTATCATGTTGGCAATTTTTATTTACTTTTTTGGGCAGCTACATTATGTGGTTAATGTGTGAATATGTTCATGCACTTTCCTTTTTGATAAGCTTGTAAGTAAGAAAAAATCCAATCGAATTTCCAGACACTCTTGAGTGTGAAAGTAGTGTTTGGACGGGAGGAGAAAAATTGTTCAGTAGGGAAAAATTTAGAAAGAATCAGTTTCACATTTAAAGGGCAAAAGAAGGAAAGAGAACTTAAAGATGAATATGGGAGCTGGGAAGGACAAAAAAAAATTCTCCTAATTTGCAGTTACCACCTTTAACTACAGAATTCTTAAGAATGAATAAATTAAACTCCTGGCAAAGGTCTTTAAGAAGCACAAATGAAAAGAGAAGAAAACAAAATGAAAAAGTGAGGACTACTGTGTGTGTGTGTGTGTGTGTGTGTGTGTGTGAGAGAGAGAGAGAGAGAGAGAGAGAGAATACATTAAAAGCAGTAGTTATCACCATTGATCAATGCAATTCTTTAATTGCAGAGGGCTGGGAAAAACAAAAAAACATAGGTTGCAGATCTATTAAATTACTATGTAATATTCTGCAAATAATTTGATTTTGAAAATAAAAAAGTGTGGGGCTGGAGCGGTGCCCAGCATGCACAAGTACTTGCATTCAAACCCCAGCACCCACATATGTCAAAGTGTCAAAGCAGTGAAAGCCATGTGAAAAACTAAATAAAATTGATTCTCTCTGTCTCTCTCTCTCTCACACACACACTGTCCTTCTCTTAAAAAAAAAAAGAAAAAAGAAAGAAAAAGAAATGAAAAAAAGTGTATGGTATAGTAGTTAAACTTTTCCCTTTATAGCCAGATTACTGAGATCACATCTCACTTTACACTTATGAATTGCTTGACTCTGGGCAAGATTCTTAATTCCATGTGCCTCAGTTATCCAATTATAAAGTCGGGATTACAGACCCTGCCTCACAGGACCGTCATGTGGATTAAATGAAATAATCCATGTTACTCAGTTAGCATAATGATCATAAATATTGGCTAATGTTTTTATTTTTATTACCCATAACTTTTATGAGTCTTTGCTCTAAAATAAAGGCATTGACTAAACAATTAATAGAATCCCTTCCTATTCAAAAATAATGGGATTCCATTCCCATGACTATGACTTTGATGTATTAAATTTCCTTGAGCTGTCAGGGAGCCAAAAGTAATCAGCTAAAATTGCATCCAAGCACAAGGAGTTGAAGAAATATGAGGTGAAAATCACTTCCAATATTCTAAGTCCATGATGTGACATCTACCAAGAAAGACTAGAGATGGTGAAAGCTGACCTCCTTCCTCTGCTGACACTTCCAACCAACCAACAAGTCTTTCAAAATAATCCCTCAGATAATGGAATGCTTGATTTTTGCCTTCCTCAATCTATCTGCCAGATAGTTCTTTACATGTATTATTCAAGAAATATAAGGTATATACATGTATATATAAATATATATTTAATATATTTAAAATATTTACTATTTATCTACTTAATATGCTTTAATTAATAAAAAGTATTATCTTGAATATTGACTTGCTTGTATTTGCTGATGGATGTCCTTCACCCCAATGAATTAGGAATGATCCATATGATTGACAACACACCATGCTACACTCCGTGCCATGATCCTCTTTAAGGGTGAGTCAAAAACCAAACTGAAGATGTTTTCCTGTTTCTCAGAATATACTAACGACTATTTCTGTGACAGGTGTATCCTATGTCTTATATTCAAACAGCTTATTCAGATAGCCTTCATTCCATATTTAAGGGTAGTATAGGAAAGAAAGGGTTTATGTATTTACCCTTAGTCACCATGAGGTCATCAATCTCCAATCTTCCCTCCCTCCCAGCCCGCCACATTAGAAAGCCTCCTTTCATATCCTTACATCCGCAACTCCTTTACATCCCAAACTGGGTCTGTGAACACCATTAACTGATTTTTTTGGCTTTGTGCCCAATACAATATAGCACTTGTAATTCAGAGCTATTTTAAAAATTTTATCATGCATATCTGAATTATTGAAGGTCAAAAAAGAGAAAGTTAAATTTTGTGAATACAGCTAATATTCTTTTTGTAACCTTCACAGCAAGTGAGAAAGAGTAATAAAGATACACCATGAAATTCAGCTAATAATAAATTGTTACTTCAAATATAATACTGTTTCATGAGTATTTGTTTCTTCTTATTTTTTTAGAAAATTTTCTTCAATGATATAAGTGTCAAAATTTTACAATGAAGATCATTTATACTAAATTACTGTTCTTCAGGGGGATTTTAAATTGAATCTGACCATTATCCCAAACTAAAATACTGTGATTTCATAAATGGAAAAGTTCATGAAATGCAATATATTCTATGAAAATAATTATTTTAATGAAAACATTTGAAGAGAATAATCCAGGGAGGCAGAATTGAAACTTTAAAGAGTTGGAAGAATATCTTTAAGATTACAAGACAGGTTATTAGAAAATCTCCATAAAGTTTCAAAAAACCCACATTATTGAATCCTAATGAGATGAGTGGGATACTCCTGACAGAGGATAATGGGAAGAGGGTCAATGAGAGCCCTGAAATAAAAGCGCCATGAGAGGGAGTAAAAGCTGGCCATGTACTCAGTAGGCAGACAAAGAGGAATGGAAATTCCCCACTTAAGAGGAAGTAGGCCCTTGTTCTTCCAAAGGAGGCCAGCTTGTGTGTTGAGAATGTTTTTGTTGTTAAATAAAGAGATACTCGGCTGCCCTGGATGCTATCATGGTGTTGAACCACTGTTGCCAAGAGAGGAGTTGACACCAGTCTCAGTGGCAGTGGCAGCCACTGCAACAGAAGGCTCAAGTCCAGGGTCAACAGTGGGGCACAGCAGGAAAGAGTGGTGCTCATCAGTGTCAAAAGTGGTTCAAACCGGGAGTGGTGGCACAGGCCTGTAATTCCAGTGAACTGGGAGGTCAAGTCAGGAGAGGCATAAATTCAAGCCCAGCCCTGGAAAATTAGCAAGCAAGATGTTATTTCAAAAAAGTAAGAAGGATTGAGACTGCAGTTCAATGACAGACCATTTGCCTAGCTTGTACAAAGCCCTGGGTTCAATCCCCAGTACAGAAAGAAAGAAAGAAAGAAAGAAAGAAAGAAAGATTGAGAAAGGAAGCAGAGCTATTGCAGTCCTTGCAAGAAAAGAAAAACGCCACAACTATCCGGGTTTGGCATGAGAATTTCTGGAGCAGCAATTCCCAGAGAATGGACAATTGTGGTGTATCCCAGTCTCAGTGGGTTTACTGACCTACCGAGGTTGCATTCAGCGCCAAGCAGAGGATGGGGGTTAACATCAGAGAGACAAACCAGGGGCTGGTATGGGGAACAGAGACAGAATTCTTAAAGAAACTTCTGCAAAGCCTATTCACATACTACATGAAGAAGGGAACACACCGTTACATAATATTCAAAGAGCATTTCAGCAAAAAAAGTACTTGCAAATTTATAATATTTTTGGCATTACACTGGGAGTCGTAATGACTGGAACAGTTTTCCTAAGTCCATTTTTTTTAACTTCCTACACTTGAGCCAATATAAAGAGTATTAAATTCTAAGTCCACAACATGAATACTTATTCTCATTTGAAGTGAAAATTTAATCACAAAATCCTACAGATTAAAATACTTATCAACCAGAAGGTCACATAAATTTTATTCCATACTTCAGAATAGACATGTTTTTAGTGCAAAATAAAATTGACTAAAATCAGGTCTGTAAATGTATATTAAACATAGTTTTCCATAACATTGCACAAAAAATAATGCGAAAGGGAATTGTAGCTGAATTTTATCAGCAACTGTTATGATTCATTACTATGTGTTTCAGGACTAGTAAGGTTCCTGTAAATCACATCCCATTTTGTATTTGACTTTTTGCAAGAATTAATGTAGCTACATACTACAATTTCATTTTATTCTACTTGTCACTGTATCTTTGAGTGGGCCTTCTAATTTCAATACTTCAAGTATGCTTTCTCCAAAATGAAGATTATCTTCCTCTTTAGTTTATGAGTTCATTTCTCCCTAACTTTATTTTCTGTTCTCAAATAAAATGTTCCCACATACTTTTAGAAAGGTAGAAACTGTCCCTATATTATTGTCAAGCATTCATACATGTTACACAAGTCCCAGGCAGTAATGATTGATGGTTTGTTAGTGAAAGTTGTATAGAATGGCAGCTAGCCCACGATGAGTTCGTGTAATGGATTTAAAGATGGAAAGTAGGGAAGAAGGGCTTATTCAGTTCCAGTCCATCAAGTTCATAATAAGCAATTAAATATCTGTAATTAAATCTCCATTTACTCAGCAGACCAGAATGGCACGTTCAAATCCAGTCTTCAGGGTAAGTAATAAGCTTTATAAAAACTACATTCATTAATTCTGATAATAAAGAATGTAACAAAAACAATAAAAAATAAATGTGTGCTTAAGAGATCTGGTGGCATTTAAGGTCTAGACAGGCTTAACTGTACTCCAAAATTAATACGCACCTGCAGAAATAAAATAAACAACACTAAAAATTAATATGCATTTATTTCAGTACTGGATAAGCATAGCAATTAATGTGGGCAAGAAAGAGGTTTAAGAATGAAACACCTGTGGGTATTAAAAATGGCAATATTCCCCTTTAAAATATTTCTGTTGCTAAGAACAATATTCAAGACATGTGGAAGAGGGAGATTTATAATATCATAAAAGTGTGATTGCTGGACTCTAGTAGCATTCTTGAGTCTCAATAATACCCTTATTCTGTATAAAACAAAATGGATTATACAGCTTTCCATTGAAAATAATAAACACGAAGTAAAAACAGTTTCTAATTTGAGTGAAAGTGCTGCTGATAAATATGAGAGTTAACTGTAATAGTTTTATTGGGAGCTTTATGTTTTCAGAAATCTGAATTAAAAACATAGGGTCCAGAAGCAAAAATATACTTTTCAGAACCCTCCATTGAATTTGGAGACGAAGGTTGCACAAGAAACCAGTAGAGGACAGTTTTGAAGATGTACGCACACATCCATCTGCAAGAGACTTTCCACCCATTATTTTACCAGCCCTACAATAATCTTTTGATGTGGGAAGGGAGGAAAGCCATTATTTTTATCTGCATTTCTCAGGTGACAAAACAGGTAATGTTGACTTTCAGGTTTGAAAAACTCCAGTTGTGTTATATAAAATAATGTAATTAAAGAAATAATATTTAATAGAATCAAGTATCTAAATAAGCAGTTAGATATAATACTTAGTTATAGTTCACAGCAAACATATGCAATTGAAATATAGTGATATTCCCATTTTAAAAATAAAAAAACATAAAATTTATCAATAACTTGCCTCAGGACACAATCAGTAGATGACAGAGCCAGGAGAGAGGATTTGAACCTCAGTGGATCTAACACAGAGCCCTTGACTTTAACTATTACAGTAGCCCTCCCTCCTCCATTTACTTTGTTCTTGGAATGTGGCAGGTTACTCCATCTCTCTGAGCTTCAGTTTCCTCATAGACAACATGCAAACAATAACACCTTTCTCTGCAAATGAAGTGTAGATAGATCTTCAAAGCTTTTGTTAAACTCATGCCTATTGAAGACTCCACCAATGGGGTTTCTTCTCCCTCTTTCTCTTAGGGAGATTTGTCCAAGGCAAGGCAGCTAGTACCTGGCAGAGCCAGGGCCAAGACCCATGCCCTCTGTTCCTATTCTGTTGGATTGCTCAAAGATTCCTTTCTCAACAGGCTAGTGCTATGAAATATCTCAGTAAGCATGTTCATCTATTCACAAGCATTTATTGCATCCATTACTCATATGTCCAAGCCCATGCTATACAATAGGAACAAGCAGCTGGTGTTCCTCAGCATTCCCTAGGCACTCATTTGAAAGACTAGCTTCTCTGTGAGCCATGGAACAACCACTAACCACTTCATTTAAAAATAAAATAAAATAGGATACCAGTGAGACATGCTGACTTAAATAAACCAATGTATTCTATAAACAACCAAAGTCCTGAGGATTAGTTGTATGTACTCAGATTTGGAAACCATACTAGAAGTATATCATTAAATCATAAGGCAACTGGTTGACAGTGTTATTTCCTAAGAATCAGGAGACTCCAACTCACTTGACTTACTCATTGGGGTTCTTCTTCCTTGGATATTACTTATTATGCGCTCATAAGTTTTTTGCATTGTCTATGATCTGAAGCAAATTGTTTAAGAAAGTGTAATTTGTATGCTAAGGTGGTACAAGAGCAAAAAGATAATCAACTTCTCTATCAGGTATTAACTCACTAACCAGCCCCCGTGGCAGTGAATAATGTTTTGAAATACGTGAGTAGAGTCTTGATGTTTGAAAAACAGATAAATCAGTATCTGAATAATTACTGGTAGAATAATCACTTATAATCACAATAATCAATGGCAAATAATGTTAATAACAATAATATTGCATGCTGACAATTCTTCCAGCTCCAGCAAAACTACAAACCATCCTCCTTGGCTGAAGAACAATAGAATTCAAGAGGTAAGAACTCTCAGTGGATCTGTGAATTATTCATGAGATCATACATGTCATTCGCATCCGTATGTTTAAAAAAAACTCACTAGAGTGTGTAACAACACATTAGTAATGCAAATTACAAATTGCAGACTTTATTCTGGCTTAGTGATGATTTTCATAATTCAGTCCAAAAAGCATCCTTACTAACAGTGAAGTGCCTGCTTTTCTTATTCTTTAAGGTTACTAGGATTTCTTTTCCTTGGCCAAGGCAACATTCAGGGCATCCTTATATCAACTTCTAATGCATATCAGCAACATTGATTAAATCACTCTCATGATTTCTCTGAGATGTAGAATGAGGTTGCATTGTTTGTGCATTTAAAATATGTGAATTTAATAATGGATTCACAAACAAGGAAAATGATGTTTAAAAGTATACTGCAATGGCTTAGTGGTTGGAGCACTTGCCTGGCATGCGTGAGGAACCAGGTTCAAACCCCCGCACCACATACACAACTAAGTGTCAGGGAAACAAAGACCAGATGAAGAAATAAATAAAATTGTTTAAAAAATATACTGCAAAAATACATGAAAGACATAGGAAAAATAAGAAAAACATTGTTAGAATATTATTTTCAGAAATTTTGTCTCATTCCTGCAAAATTTTATTTTCTGAAATTGTGTCAAAATTAAAGTTAAGCCAAAAAAACTGCATTGTAAATCAGGTTACCATTTCACTAATTACTCATAGGCCATGGGGCTAGAGAAGTTGTGACGTGAAATCCTCAGGCAGCCACAATTAAGACATTCCTCGTTAGTGCTGAGTGTGAATCTAGTGTTTCAAAATATGTATTTTTAGTGCAAAACTATGTTTTAAAATTTTTCCATGTGCATCTTTGTTATATACTATATTTTATGCATTTACATATACGAATTGTTGAATAGGGTCTGCTAGCCCCTATACACTATAGTTCCAGGGGCATTTGGGTTTATAAGGGTGACTTTGACTGTGTGTGATTTTTGCCTTACATCTAACTTCAGGTCATCCTTTAGTACAGTGTGACTCCACTGAATTCCCAGAGGATAAAGAAAAGCTACATGAATTAGTGACTTGCCATTTTGCCTCTTTCTCTGCACTTTACCCCTCTTTGCACATCTGGCACCACTAGGAGGTTCTACCCACAAATGATTCCTTATGCTTTCACGTCCCTAGTCACCAAAGGAAAGCATCAGAGAGACTTAATGTGCGTTGCATGTTCCCAGAATATTTTCATTTGAGAGAGATAACGTCTGGGCAAGTAACAAACAAGGGAATCTGTGACACATCTGAGTCATTAAAGGGGAAGAGCCATGAGCAGAGGATGTTCCTGAAGCTCTGTAATTATTAATTATATGGACACATTTATTCCATTTCCTTCTTACTCACTTCAGCTTCTCGCATCGCTGAGTTTAAGCTGCATTTATCCTGATATGCCAGAACTAGGGCTTCACCATGTATGCTTTGACACAGGACAGATTTAGCCAAGAGAATTTTTACTTTGTACGCCAGGATATACATTTTGGGAGATTTTAGCTGTAACTATTGCTTAGACTTTGAAATAAATGTGAAACGTAGTCAAAAGAGTCCAGGACTGAGTTGTAAGAACTAATACAAATTTCATGTCACTCAAGTTGCAAAATCTCTCTACACTTCATTTTCATAAAAGGTGTGAAGGTCACCAAGTGTCTTAAGAATTATTTCTGATCACACCAACACATTGTGATAAAGTTAATAACAACATATACCCTTCCTAGGTCACAGGTTTACAGTAAAGATCAAAAAAGTGAATGTTTATGGAAGTGCTTTATCATCTCTAAAGTGTGAAGTAAATATGAAGCAAGAGAATAGCTGAGATGGTTAATGTTATGTGTCAACTTGATTGGACCATGAAACACCCAGATTTTGGTGAGACACTATTCTGGTTATGTCTGAGAGGGTGTTTCTAGATGATATCAGAATTTGGATCTGTAGACTAAGTAAACCAGATTGCCCTCACCAATGCGGATCAGCTTCCTTCTGTCTGTTCAAGGAACGAACAGAACAAAAAACTGATTACGGAAGGAATTCAAGTCCTCTCTGTCTTTATCTGTATTTTTCTCTCTGTCTCTGTCTCTATCTCTATTTCTATCTGTATCTCTACCTCTTCTCTCTCTCTCTCTCTCTCCCCCTTGTCTGGCTTCAGCCTCTGACTCAGTCAGCTTACATCATCAGCTCTCCTGGTTCACAGACCTGCAAACTCAGACTTGGAACTATGCCACTGTTGACTGCAGACGTCAGGACTTCTCAGCTTCCATAATCACGTTTGCCAATTCTTTATATTAAATCTCTTTAATCTCTTTATGTATGTCCTATTGATTCTGCTTCTTTGGAGAATCCTGACTAGTACACTAGCTATGAAAAACACGAATTCTTTATATCTGCTAGTGGGAAGATTTATAAGCATGACTAGTGGTCAGTTGTGGCAATCGACCGACTTCACGACAATATCTCTGTGCAATGGTCTGTCTGAAAAGTCTATATACCATGCTGTATCACATCCTAAAAGTAAGGGAAGGGCTAAGGATTCTGAGGTAAGGTAGACCTGCCCCGTCAGAACAATGCTGAGCAGGTTTCTGGGACAGGCCACTTCCTCTTGACTGACCTTCTTGATCCCTAGGCTGCTTCATAGTCACACAGAAGGAAAGGAGGTGGTATTTGATAACAGAAAACATGAGAAATTACCAGGCACTTCATTAGGTGCAAGTTGGCATTTTGAATTCAATTGATCCTCACTTTGACAATGTCTAATGGATTTTCTGTTGTTTTGCAGAAGGGTTCTCTATGTCCCTTGTCATTACCATGTTCTCGCAGTAATACTTGTGTTTCAGCAATATAACTATAGTAATCATGCCGTTCACTATTTTCACAGCTTATTTGTTCATTTTGGTTTTCTTAAACCTTATCTAACTTAAGTATTTAAGACACTATGTGCCTGGAGGACAAATAAGGACATACCATCTGGAGCACAGTCCCCATCAGTGGTAACCAAACGATGTCACAGTTCTATTCACTTGTAGAATTCTGTTTCTAAAAGGCTTCCTGTCAAGTACAATGGATTAGATTCTCACTCCAAGGGAAAGAAGGTCTAGGTTAGTCTGCCCTCTAGCGGTAGCTTACTTGCTCAATAAAAGCTGGAAGCTGATTGTGCAATTCTGTCCATGGCAAGCTGCCATCATGGCCAGCACCACATTTCCCGGCTCCCTCCTCTTTGGGAGCTGCAGACTTTTCTAGCATTAGGTCACATTTCTAACCCAGTTTTGAGAAGAAATGCATATGAGCCACACCCTCCTAAAAATGTAGCCGCGTGAAGTCAGTGCGGCAAGTACATCCATGACCATTGTTTCCTCATTTGCTCCCATTTCAGAAGAACAAGGATGAACTAAATAAAAGGATGTATTTCTGAGATCAGAAATAAGGGCTTTAGAAAGGATTTCTGAAATGCAGTCAGAACTGTGATTCTCATGGTCTGATCTCTTTGGAGCAGTCGGGCCTGTCCACAGAACAAGGCATCCTCCTTCTGCAAGTGAGCTTGCTGCAGCGTGGTGCTCATGCTGGGCTCCAGTGGCTCTGCTAGCCGGGAAGAAGCAACCTTAAGGTCCTGTTTTATGTCTGCACTCAAATTCTGCTTTAGGGTTAGAAACTGAAGTGCCTTGGGGATTAGTTTTTTAAAACTCTGCTGTTTATGCTCAACTACATATATAGTGCCTTGTGTTTTTAGAAGAAGGTCTACTTCGCACAAAAGTGGTGTGCTTCAGTAGGCCTGAGAGTGCTCCTGTTACAGATCCATTCCAAACTTATTTCAAACAAATAAACACAATGTTAAATCACTTTCTATATTTTTAAGGGCCCTATGTGTATGCTTACCTGGAAAACACAGGTTTCCTGGTTAATCACAATCTACTGTATTTCCCTGCTCTTTCTGTCGCTTAGTCCATGTTCCAAAGCAATTTGGCTATATAGTGATAATCCTTTGTTTCTAGGAACCCTCAACCTTTCCTGATCTTTGTAAATACCAAGTACTAACCTTCACAAATAAAAAGAAATACAGCCAATACTTTTCTATCAATGATAGATTATTTGTACATTATGTGCTTATGTATGTGTGTGCATGTACATGCATTGTAAGTCTGTAAAACCTAAGAATATCCTCTTATTTCTACTGTCAAAGCCAGCAGTCCACTTGGGCTTAGCAGCTGATCTAAAGGACACAACAGTCCTGAGAGCACTGTCAAATTTCCCTGATTGATCATTGGCATAGTGGCTTCCTTAAACCGCCCAGCTAGGTTCCTTCACAGTTGAAGTGTAAATACAACTTGAATCTATTTCCTGATTGTTCTTCCATGACAGCAATATGACCACAACATGCACACAAGCTTTCAAGCTCTAACAGCACTTATTAAAATGAATGGAAAGGAATTAAAAAGGAGAAGCAATATAAAATAGCTGACAGACCTGGATTCTAATTGTGGTCCTATTGCCAAACAGTCTTGACCATGTCACTCCACTATTCTGGGGTCGTCTTTTCTTCATCTGTGACAGCTGTGAGCTGGACCTAGGTTAAATCAGAGGAATCTGAATTTTTATCTCTGAATTGCCTATTCTAATCACATCTGTGTCTTTATGGGCACATCTGTGTTTGAATATATTTTAGACACAAAATATAACAGATCTGAGTTTGCCAACGCGGGGACAGTGTTGCCCAAATCCCATGTTCTCACTGACTCTGGTTCCCGGTCTGATCCACACCCTTGGCATGTTTGCCATTTGCTGTATTGATTTTCCAGCTTGTTTTCCTTGCTCAAGTCTCTCAAAGACTTTAGGAGCGTAATCCTTGTCATAAAGGGAAAATAAAAGATCGCAAACTTTCTGATTAGCGTTTTGCGGATATTTTTAAATGAAATTTTAAGAACATGTACAACTCACTTGTTCCTCTTACTCCTTTAGTGTGCTGACAGGTGATTTTCAAGTCGGTTTTGGAAATCTGAAACCTGTTAGAAATTGTAGACGCCAAGGTCTGCATGACTTCTATGGGTTTGGCAGAGGCTTCTCTTTTAAGACAACAAAGGAAATAAGCAGAAATCTGCTTTCCTCTGACCCCAGTCTTTTCCAAATGAAAAAATAAAAATAAAATGTCTTTGTGGATACAGGGCATTTAAGAAGATTTGTAGACTTCTTGATTTAGACTGGGTTTATTCTTTGTTTTATACAACATAACATTTTCGCTTTTTGTCTTAAAAATTGTGTCTATTCCCATTGTCAACTTCCACTACCAGTATAGTTTTCTAATCTCTTTAAAATCTGTGATTCTCTTTAATAAAACTCATAATTTAAGTTCCAAAGGTTGGCAGCAGTAAAAATGTTTCTGCCAATATGAACAACTATTTGACTAATTTGAACCTTAACCATGGCCAAATCTCTTAGTCTTCATGTCATTTAAGTCAGCTTCTAAGAAGCAAAGCGAAACAAAAACAAACAAAAAAACTGACAAAAGAAGTGCATCTAAATCAGCGTAGGGTTGAAAAGAGATATCTGACCTAGGCTTGGGTAAGTGGAAGCTTTGAGGCCTTCAAGATTGTGCATAATTGCAATGAAGAGGAATCAGAGAGACAGAATTGGGGCAGCAACAGGAAAAGCAAATGTGCAGACACAAGAAAGGGACAAACATGCTGGAGAGGAGCCAGGATTTGGGCTCAGTGTGTGGGACCACCACGTGCTGAGAGATGGAGTTGGAAAAGTGGCTTGTAGTCAGATCGAATAGGATGAAGAAAGAGGTCTGTACAGTGTCTGTGAACAACGGAGAGTCAATGAGCATTTAAGATAAAGGAGTATCTCCAAAACATGCGAGGGAATTAGGCCGATGTGTTCAAGGAGGAGGGCAGAGGGCAGAAAGTACAATACCCCCGGTCAGAAGAAGCATTACAGTGGGCTAAGGGAGCGGTAACAGGGCAATGGGGATGAAAATAAAGGAGCAGAAATACAGAAATATTGGGCGATAGCTACTCTTGGGATGTGAAGAGACACCCGCATTTTTTTTTTTTTTTGGCAAGGTCCTTCTCTCTGTCTCTCTCTCTCTCTCTCTCTCCGCCCCCCATATATATAACCAATTTACAACAACAAAAAATATTCTGCACAATTCACAGATTCATGAATTATAGCTATTGATAGAAAATTTAGAACAATGGATGGAGAAGCACACATAAATTTGTTGATTGTCTCCTCAGTGCACAGAGGATTGTTTGTACTGTCCAGGAACCATCTCTTTTAATTGTCACATGCGCTGTTTCTGACTAATTTCTTATTTCCTACCACAGGAAAAGACAATTATGCTGTCAATACAATGCCGTGACTCTTCAGAATATATTTGCATGAAAACCATAGGCCACTGGCTTTTTCATACCTTCGTTTAACACTGCCGCATCATTATTTAAGATGCTGAACCTTCCACTGTGTTTCCCCAGAACAGTGGAGTCCAGTGACTTTCGACTACTGTTATTATCCTTTGCTGATGGTGCAAGTCTCAAACAGAGTTTGTGGGCACGATGAACAAGATTTCTTGTTCTTGTCATGTTTGGTTTGCCATTTGGAATTTTATAGTGTAAACACGGTGCAGTTCATCTTCCCACCTTATCTTCTCTTGAATTCTTTGGTCCATAGTCATTATGTTCCTAGAATGTGATTTATTTCTATCTTTTTTATGCCAATCATAGCATAAAAGACAGGTCAAGGAGTCCCAAGGCAGAGAAAAAGTTGTTGTCTCATTCATGCAATAAATATGTGCCCCTCATCTGTCCTGACTTCAAATTGACTCAGGAGAACACAACATGGGCACATCCATCTAAAACAAGAGAAGATGTCAGTGAGCCAGGCTTGCTGGCATTGTGGACAGTAGTCTTGCAAGCCCTTAGATGTATTAGGCATGGCCACCTGAGATCTGTGACATTAGGCAGCATGGGTGGAGTGGCCATTCTAGGTTCCAGCAGTGTGAGGACACTTAGGATGAAAGATATCAGCCACCATTCCAATGATCAGAATATGAATGGGCAAAAGTCAATTCACGGCTCACATACATGACTGGCAATGGATCAGAGCCCAGATATGCATCTTGTGTATCCCATGGGCGGGAGTAACTCCAAATCAGTCTGTCAGCACCATTCTTGTAGTCCAATCTTATACAATCCCATGAAAGCAATATGCTGACCAGTGGGAGGATCTTTTCCAAGGTGATCGAATAAGCACAAGTCCAGAAGTTCCCTGGCACCTGTGTTGACCCACGCAAATGGTGAGAGCCAGAGATTTCCCTGAAGGGACAAACAGGGACCAGATGCTACTTGGAATTTGGGACATACCCAGACCCAGGCAGCTCCAGAAATCAGAAGGAGACTTAGAAAAAAAATTGAGGAAGGCATTCCAAAGTGCAGGGCCCCTGAGATATGAGACCCAGGGCAGGGACTCGCCTGCCCAGGTCTGTGGGAAGTACTTTGAGGGACTTGTAGACTGAGCAATAGGAACTGAAGCATGCACAACCCGTGGAGACAGAGGCATAGAAGATGACAACAAAGTTCTGAGCCTGGTGACTAAACTCTCAAATGCCATTTGTCAAGAGCTTCACTTTCCCTCCTTACAGTGTGTTAGGCTATTACCTCTGAGACCGTTCAACAAAATGAAAGAGAAAAATATGACTGTGTCAAATAACACTTCTCTGAGTCTCAATTTTTACCTGCAAAATGGGAATAATGAGGTTTTCCATATTTATTAAGAACATTGAGTTAATATTTGTAAGTGACTTGGAACAATGCCTGGCGCAGAGTATTATTTAAGTGACTGTTAAATATACGATGTCTACTTTTCCAGAACCCTCCTCCACATGTAAAAATCAGACCACGGAGCTGAGGAACCACACAGATCACCAAAATATTAGAGCCTCAACATACAGCTACTCTATGCTTCTAGAAGTTGCTTCTCTGGGGAAGGACAAAAGGAAACAAAATTTTACACTGCCTGAAATATTGATCTTCATGCAAATATTTATGTCCTCCAACTAATCTTTTATCTGAGAACCATGTTCAAACACACAATATTACTTGCCTTCATTTTTCCCTCTTTGGTACTAGATTGAATCTAGAGGAACTTTACCACTGAACCACATCCCCAGCCTTTTTTTGTTTGTTTTTGTTTCGTTGGTTTTTATTTTAAGACAGTGTCTCCATAAGTTGCTTAGGGCCTCGCTAATTTGCTGAGGCTGACTCAAACTTGCCTTCTCCTCCTGCCTCAGCTTCCCCAAGTCGCTATGGTAATCTAAGATCTCTTTTTCTTCCTCTACTGTAACATCAGCTGCTTTTGCCTCCGCAAGTGAGCACACACGTGCAGCTGTCTGCTTGCCCTCGTTAGACTGTCCGCTCCAGTGGTCTGGGGCTCTGCCCTGTGCATCTTTCTATCCCTCAGCAGAGCGTAGCAGTGTCCACGCTCAGCACATGCTTACTACCTCTGTTCTGAGCACACCTGATTCAGGGAAAGCATGCTAATGACACGTGTGTACAAACACTTTCAAGCAGATGCTAACTAGTTTCCTTGCAAAAGCCTGAACCTGTGTATGAGAGGGTGTCTGGCCGGTGCTTCCTCTGTGACAGGGTCTGAACACTCAACTTTTAACCTTGGCCCCACACTGCAGCACCATGCAGCCATGTAAATGAAGCCACGTGGTCAAGCGGCCCTAACAAACAGCAGTCTCGTTTCTTCTGCTGCTGTAGAGCCTCACAGCTTCATGTGACTGCAGCCTGTTAGAACTATTTGAAGTATCATTCCAAACTCTTGCCTCTGCCTTCTTTGAAAATAAGTCATATCCATCTGCACTTCCTGCCATGTTGTGGTATGATTGAAACACATTTAGCTTTGTTTTCTAATAATATAGAAAATCTGAGTTTTGAACCTGCAACAAGCATCTATAGTATCAGAGAGATTTAAATCAGAAAGGACCTCAGAGATCAGCTGGTAGGAATTTTTTATTTTTCCTAATGAAGATCCATAAGGACAGGCATAATGTAACTCCTACTTCCCCAAACACTTCCCCAAGTTACATTGCAAGAGGGTACAGATGGCAGGGAAACTACCTTGTAGTTCAGACAGATGTGGGATTTCCATCTGGGGGTGAAAGTGCTTTAGGTTTCATTCTGGTGAGTGAGTGTGTGTGTGTGTGTGTGCGCGCGCGTGCGCGCGAGCCGTTACTGCCATCACATTCTTTCTGCCAACATTTTGACCTATTTATCTGAGTTTTCTGAGCTTGTCTGCTGTCCCTCCTGGTTTCCTGCAAATACTGATGCTCCTATTCTCTTCTCGCTCTTCCCCTCTCTCTTCGTGAGCCCATCCATCCCCTGGCCTCACCAACCACTATTCTTTGATGTCAATAATGGGTATTTTCAGTCTTTAACTTTAGCTCTTCTGATGCATAAGTAAAAGTGTTCTATTGTGATTTTTATTTAGTGTTTTCCTAATGATTAATGATACTGACAGCTTCTGACTATTTTCAATCCTAGAACTGGTGGTAAGCTGACTGGCAGACTCTTCTGTCTTGAAGAGCATGTCTACCTGAGTATTGTCCAGAACTGCCCCTTAGGGCACAGTGAAATCTCTTCCTCACGTGGCACTGTGGAGTCTCATAGTTCCACCTGGCCCTTCTCTGGGCTCCTCTTCTACCTCTTCCCCTCGCATCTACCCGTGCATTCACAGCAAACTGCTCACATTTCCACGAACACGAGGTATCCCTTGGTGCAGCGCTTCCTGGAAGCCTCCTCTGCCTCCCTTGCCTGGTTAACTCCCACTCAATTTTCCACGCACAGCTCGAAGGTCGGCACCTCCATGTGGCTTTCGCCTCCCTTACCTGTGCTGGTAGCCCTCTCCCTTCTCACATGTTATCTGGGATCACTTGGTTAAGGAGGCCAGCTTTCTCCATTGTAGAAATACCATATGATATAGCTATCCTACTCTGGGGTACTTATCCTAAGGAAATGAAATGTGCATACAAAAGAGACACCCACATAACCATATTTATCGAAGCTTTATTCACAATAGCTGAGTTGTGGAATCAGACTAGGTGTCCATCAATAGATGAATGGATAAAGAAATTATGTTATATATTCACAATGGAATATTATTTAGTCATAAAGAAGAATGAAATTGTATCATTTGCAGGAAATAGTGGGTGGAACTAGAGATCATAGTGTTAAGCAAAATAACCCAGATACAGAAAGAAAGACAAGTATCACATGTTGTTTTCTCTTCTACATAGAAACGAAAAAAAAAAAAAAGAAGAGAAAGTGGAATATATGGAAATGTCAGAGTGAAGCCCATTAATCTGTATAGTTAATATTACAATTTTAAAAAGAAAAATAAAGTGAAGCACTTCTCTAATTTGGACACAAAAAGACATCTTGGGTTCATTCTATCATTGTCCTTGCCTAGAGCTGGAATTTGCCGTTTCTTCAATTTTTTTTTTTAATCAGGTCTATTTAGGCACACTTTACACACAGTAAAACACCCCAACTTTAACTATGAAGCCCAATGCAAATATAGTTTTTTAATCACTACTTAGTCTAATCATTTTCATCACTTTAGAAATTTCTCTGTATATTTTTGCTGTTGATCCTCTCGTTTCATCTGCTTCTTGCAACAATTACTCTGCTTTTTTTCAGTACAGTCCTGCCATTTATAGAATTTCATGTAATTGGTATTAGTCCACCTTCCACTATTATAACAAAATACCAGAGGCTTGGTACCTTTTAAAGAAAAGAGATTATTTATCACACAGTTGTGGAGGCGGAAAATACAGGCAGCATGGGAGCAGCTCTGGTGAGGACCCTCTTGGCTGCATCACCCCATGGAAGAAGGCATCATAGTTGAAGCATGAGCGAGAGGGAGAGATCACAGGACTAGATAGGAAGCCAGAGAGAGAGGAAGAGCCAAGCTTGCTCTTTTAAAAAATCCCTCTCTGAGAACTAACTCAGAATCTTGTCCTATCCCATGAGAATTTTCTTAATCCCTCCTTAGGGCAATGCCTCCTATAACCTAGTGACCTCCCACTAAGCCCCACCTCTTAAAGATCCCACCATGTTTTTAACAATGCCACACTGGGGACCAAGCTTCCAACACATGAACCATTTGTGGACAAGCCATGCCCAAATCATAGCATAGTATCATGTAATGCCCATTTATTTGACTCTGGTTTCTTTCACTCAGCATAATGCTTTGGAGATTTATCCATGCTGTTGTGTCAATCAGTAGCCTGCTCCTATTCTTGCTGAATAGCATCCCAAAGAATGGATATATCACAATTAGTTCAAGGCTATTATGAATGCACATGTTATGAGCACTCATATACATTTCTTTACTTGGCCATAGGTTTCATTTTTTATGGGAAAATATATAGGGTAAGTGTTTATTTATCTTTCTAAGAAATTACCTAACTTTACCCAAACTGGCTGCCATGTTGCTTTCCTACCAGTGATGCACGAGTGTCCTAGTTGCTCCATATCATGCCAACAATGGGTATTTTCAGTCTTTAACTTTAGCTATTCTAGTGCGTAAGTAAAAGTATTTTACTGCGGTTTTTATTTAGTGTTTTCCTTATGATTAATGATACTGAGCATCTTTTGATATGCTTCATTTTCTTTTGTATATCTTCTTTAGAGAAAATATCTGTCCAGATGCCTGCTCATTTTTAAATTAAGTTGTTCTTACTCTTGTTATTGAGATAAAGTGTTCTTCACATATTCTGGATACACATTATTTATCAGACATATGTTTGTTTTATTTTGTTTTTGATACTGAGGATGAAATCCAGGGGCACTTTACCACTGAGCTATAACCCCAAGCCTATAATATACATATATATATGTGTGTGTGTGTGTGTGTATAATCTTTTCCTTCTGTTTCTGGTTATTTGCTGTTTGTATATAACAAAACAATGGCATTTTGTATATTGACTTTATATCTTGTTAAATTCACTTATTTCAAGAAGCTTCTTCTCTAGCTACTTTACTTACTGCTCATGAGTTAAGTATCTTGTTCCCCTTCAAATTCTTCAGGCAGACAGCCTATGTGACTTGTAATAAATTTCACAAGGATTTCCCAGTACAAAACTGATCACAAGTGGTGACAGCATATACTCTTAATTTTGTTCTAGATCTTAGGGAAAAAGCATACAGACTTTTACCATTAAATTTTATTATGTAGCTGAAGGGTTCAAAGGTATATTTATTTATTTGCTTATATTTGGTAGATGCTTTCATGAGATGAAGTTCCCTTCAAATTCAATTTGCTAAGAATTTCTTGTTATGAACTGGTGTTGAACAATGTCAAATCAAATCTGGTTTTATTTTTTTATCTACTAGGATTACACAGAGATATGTAATTGATTAAATTGATTAGCTTATATTACTAAATACCAACCTTTAAATTCCAGGTTTAAAGATATCTTGATTATCATCTTTATCTTTATGATTATGATTCTTTTTATATATCTCAAGATTTGATTTACCAAAACACTATTAATATTTTTTTATTTTATTTTGTTTTTAATTTTTTGGATTTTTAATGTTCAGAAAAATATTAGTCTGCAGTTTTCTGTCTTTGTATTGCCTTTATCTGGATTTGGTATTAGAGTAATTCTATCTCCATAGAATGAATTGAAAAAATTCTGACTTCTATTTTCTGAAATATTTTGCATATAAATAAGTAGTAATGTTTCTTCACTAAATATTGATATAATTCACCACAAAAGTCATCTGGGCTTGGAGGTTTTTGGATGGTAAAATTTTAAACTAAGAAATTGGCTTATTTACAAATTATAGGACTATTAAGGACTTTTGTTTCTTTTTGAGTAAGTTCTGATGATATATTTCAAAAAATTAGTTCATTTCATCTAATTTTTCAAACTTATTGGAATAAAATTATTCCAATAATTATTTCAATAGTATGAATTTAATTAAATTCTAAGGATCTATAATAATATCCTCTCTCTTCTGCAATTGAAAATTTGTGTCATTTGCTTTTTTTTTCTTTATACATCTGGATAGAAGTTTTTAATTTTCACTGATTTTATTGACTTTTTAAAACTTCAGCTTTTTATGGTTTCTACTTCATTTATTTCTTCCCTTTTTCTGTTCACTTTATATTTAATTTCATCTTTTTTCGTGATTTCTGAAAACAAAAATTTAAATCATTGATTTAATACTTTTTCTTTTCTTTCTTTTTTTTTCATAAAGACAGAGGGACAGTGAGAGAGAGAAAAAGAATCAATTTTACTTGGTTTTCATGTGGCTTTTGTTGCTCGGACACTTAGTTGTAAGGTGGTGCTGGGGTTTGAACCCTTATCCTCATGAATGCCAGTCTAGCACCGTAATTGCTAGGCCACTGCTCCAGCTCCCTACTTTTTTCTTTTCTAATGAGATAATTTAATCCTATAAATTAACTTCTAAGTACTTCTTGAGCTTCATTCCACAAATTTTTATATGTTAGGTTTTTATTATTATTCAGTTTTAAATTCTGTGTAACTGATTTTTGATCCATGGATTATTTAGAATTGTGTTGTTTAACTTCCAAGTATTGGGGAATATTCTTATTTACTTTTTTGCTAGCAACTTCTACTTAATTCTTTTGTAGTCGGAGACTATGCCCTGCATAATTTCTTCCCCCTTAAATTCATTGAGATTTGGTTAATGGTTTACCATATGATTTAGCTTGATGAATTTTCCATGTATTCTGGGAAAAAAAGTATGATCTTCTTTAGGGGGTACAGTATTTCATAAATGTCAATTAGGCCAACTTGGTTGATGGTCTTGTTTAAATTGCCTACCTTACAATTTGTGTGTCTGTGGGGGAGGGCTTACTGGGGACTGAACCCAGGAGCACTCTATCCCTGAGCTATATGCCAACACTTGTTTTATTTTCTATTTTGAGATAATGTTTTGCTAAGTTGCCCAGGCTAGGTATGAAATTGCAATTCTCTTGTCTCAACCTCCTGAGTAGCTGGAGTATAACACCACATCCTGTAAAAAATTTTTTTTTGTTCTATAAAATTTCTAAGAAAGGAGTGTTGAAATTTTCTATTTTAATTAAGATTTGTTTATTTCTCTTCTTGGTCATATCCAGTGTGAGGTGATGAAATTTGATGTTCTTTCATAGTTTTACATAAACTTAGGATGATTATTTAGTTTTGATTAATTGAGCTGTTTATTTTTATGAAATGTCTGTCTTTGGTAATATTTCTTGTTTTGAAATCTTTCTGGCTAATACTAATACTCTAATAATAGAGTCATTTCAGGGTTTTCAAATATTGTTTTCATGATATGTCTTTCATATTCTGTTCCTTTATTTTTAAATTGCCTATGTCTTTACACAGGGCTTCTTTTAGACAGTATAATATTTGGCTTTGCTTTTTAATCCAAAATGACAACCTCTATCATTTGATAGGGGATTGTGGACCACTTTCATTTCATGTGACTACTAATGTGCTTAATTTTTAATCTACCATTGACTATTTGATGTTTATTTATCTCATAAATTAGTTGTTCATTTCATGCACTTTCTTTGCTTTCCTTTGTATTGAATAGTTTTGACATTCTTTTACTTCTCTTCTTTTGTTGACTATTTTTGTTAAAGCTCCTTGTTGTGTTACTTTAGTGGGTGCATTAAGGTTTATAATATGCATCTTTAATATACCATAATCTACCTTACCAAAATATTATATAATTTTACATATAAGAATCTTCCAGGGGGCTAGAGCAATGGCTTGGCAGATATGGCGCTTGCCCAACATGCGAGGGTACACGGGTTCAAACCCCAGCACCCATGTACACAACTAAGTGTCAGAGCAATGAAGGCCTTGTGAAAAACTCAATGAAAATTGATTCTGTCTTTCTCTCTCTCTCTCTCACTGTCCTTCTAAAAAAAAAATCTTCCATCAGTGCACAATGATCTTTCAGTGTATACCAAAATGCCGAATACCAAAATCTGCATATGTTCAAGTCCTGTGCATTAGATGGTATGGTTTGTGTTGGTATAGAACCTATACACATCCTCCTGTATACTTTAAATCTCTAGACTATTTATAATACCTAATATGATGTAAAGCTATATCACATGTTAAATATAAATAGTTGTTATGTTATATTGGTTGGTGAATAATGGCAAGGAAAAAATCTGTACATGTTCAGCAGAGGCACAATTATTTTTTCTGTTTACTTTGGTCCCTCTTTGGTTGAGTTTTCAATTGTTCAACCCGTGGATATGAAAAGCAAGAGGCCCAAATGTACCTCCATTTCCCTTCTCTTTTGTGCTGTGTGGACATGTTTCAACTCTGTATTATAAACCCTACATTGCATTGCTATTATTTTTGTCTTAAAATAGGCAATTATCTTTTAATGAGATTAAAAATGAGAATGTATGTGTATTTTTTACACATACATAGCTACTATTTTTGCTCCTGTTACTCCTTCCTAAAGATCCAGATCTCTACCTGGCATCATTTTCTTTCTGAAAGGAAAGAAAAATTATTTAACCTTTCCTACAGAGCAGGTCTTTTTGTTGTGAATTCTCTCCTCTTTAGTTGGTCTGAAATTTTTAAAAATTTGCTTTGCTTTTTTTTTTTTTTTTTTAAAGAGAGAGGGACAGTGAGAGAGACAGAGAGAGAAACAACTTTATTTAGTTTTTCACATGGCCTTAGTTGCTCCAACACTTAGTTGTATACGTGGTGCTGGGGTTTGAACCCGGGTCCTCGTGCTTGCCAAGCAAGCGCAGAAACCGCTGAGCCAGCGCTCCAGTTCCTTGCCTTGCTTTGTGAAAGAAGTTTTTTTCCAGAGACAGAATTCTAGGTTGAAAATATTTTACTTTAGCACTTTACAAATATCATTCCATTATCTTGATTGGATGCTTTCTAACAAGAAGTACTATAATTCTTCTCCATTCAGCTTTGGGCTTATCAGATTTAGTGAAGTGGTGTGGTGATGGAGAAGAAAAGCTCAGAGATAGGGGATGAATCCGTATCTGGAAAAATTCTGTTAATCAAATGCAGGCGATGAGAAATTGGTTCATGACTCTGAGGACAGGGAAGCCGCTGGACACAAAGCCACTTTTTCTATTGCAATCTCAAGTCTTAAAAGTGTCCTTCCTAAGGACAGGTCTTCTCACCTAGTAAATAAGCATCATTGCCATTATATATGATAGCAATGAATTACACATAATCAAGGAATACAGAATGACCAAAGGAAAGAGAAAGCACAAAAATATACCAGCAGAAAACTAAAACAATTGCTTTCATTTATGAGGAGTACTTACATACAATAATCTCTTTGCTTGCTTATGTATCAGGTTGCCTTAATAAAAATTCTGTTGTTTGTAATCATCAACCTTTAACAATTGGTTATCTTCCTACCACTAATTTTTAAATAAAATGGCAAAATAATTTTTGTTCCTTCATAAAAAACTATTGGGGAATTTAATGATCCTTTTTTATGATTTAAGATGTTATCATTTCTCAATGTTTAGAATGCCAGTAGTTCAAAGGTAGATGATATAAAGCAATGTCTCTTAAACTCAAATACACACAAAAATCAGCTGAAGAATTTGTTTAAAATGCAGGTTGGGAATATGGGTGAACCATCCCAGAAGCCAATGTCATTCCTCCACGAGATACCCATTTAACGCAA
>PVKS010030799.1:0-24063 GCA_004027875.1 Aplodontia rufa
TCTATCAGTAGATAGAGCTCAGCCGTGGAGAAACAAAGACTGGTGAGACTGGGAAATCCTGGGGTCTGTCAGTCAATTTCTGGGTTTGTTTGGAGGATGTGGAGTACTCACCGTGGAGCCAAATCTCAAAGCAGGCTGCAGAATTGAAGGAGGAGGAACGGGAGAGCCCATTAGCCTTCTTGTCTCGGGAAGCACATTAACACACCAGGAACTTTGCATCAGAGACTGAGTAAACATAATGAAGGGCGTAGTTTTAGGTTCTGAAGACATTTCACTTACATTGTCTAACTTTTCTGATTTGCTGTTGGAGCAAAGTCATTGATGTTATGTCTTTCCATCCAATATTGTTTTCTGTACAGAGCCATATATAGCACTTTCTAAGTACCATTATCTTTTGCATTTTCTTTTAGGTTGTTGATACCCATTCCTGTAAATTGTGAAGTGACATTGTCATTATTTTAGGGTGACTATGGAAGGCGCTCAGTCAATGAGCAAGACTTAACATTTCTTCTGAAGTGGTTGTTGTTGAGGGAAGTGTGGAGAGTTTGTGGGCATGCAGGCAATCACCAGAACAGCTAGATTTATCCACAGCTCTTGCACATTATTTCATCTATTTATTAATACCTTTGAAGATCTGTTGCAAGATAGATCTCATCTTCAAAGGTATTAACAAGTATGTCTTTGGATTGAGTGAAATGGCCAGATGTGGTGACACAAGCCTGTAATCCCAGCAGCTTGGGAGGTCGAGGCAGTAGGATTGCAAGTGTGAAGCCAGAATCAGCAACTTAGTAAGGCCGCAAGCAACTTAGCAAGGCTCTTTCTCAAAATAAAAAAATAAAGAAATGGAATGGGGATGTGGCTCAGTGGTTAAATGCCTTGGGTTCAATCCCTGGTACCCGTAACCCACCCCCTGCAAAGAAAAATAATTGAATGAAATGTAATTTAAAATTTTAAAATTTGAGGTAGTTTAATTATTTTCTTTAATTATAAAACAAATCCTTATTGAATACCTTTGTATACAAATCCTTGTACCATATCCAGCCATCCATTTTCCTTTGGTATGTGTTTATATTTTCTCTCTGAGTTTTTAGCTTAGTTAGTAATTTACAAATTTCATTTTTTCTTCCAAAGACTGAATTCTTCCTTTTATTTATTGTTCTATTTTTTAATTTCAGTTTTCTGTTCAACTATTTCCTTTTGTGTATGTTTTATCCAATTTTTTATTTGAATGCTATATTAAATAATTTGTATCCTTTTTTATAATTTGAATTCTTCATTATTTAGATACATAAGTATTTAAATACATAAATCTATCTCTGCTCTGTTTTCTATTGTTTTATGATATATGGTATTTGAACTATTTCTAATTCCTGGATGCTTGACAATTTCAACTTAGTGTTTTTTCTTTGATGCAAAAATAGTGAGAAATTTAAAATTTATGTGCAGCTGGATGTTTTGTTTATTCCACTTTTGTGATTAGTTTCTATGTGCTTTATGTAAAAAGATGCTATATGCATTATTTTTACTTTCAAGAATATATTAGTTTTTTGTGGCTTAATTCAGAGTCCATTTTTAAAAAATGTTTTATGTGTATTTGAAAAGTGCATGGAGTTCAATAAGTTAATTATCACATTGTCTGGCCACTTAACTCATCATTATTTTTCTTCCTTTTAATCTCTCACTGAGAAATTCAGCTCTCCCATATCTACCTGTGCTTCTGTATGTCCTTTTATTTCTTGTTTCTGCTTTAAGAATATTTTATTATTATTTGGTACATAAATACTCTTGATTGTTAGACCTTTATTGCGGGGTGTTGGCATTGTTCTAGAAGCCTTTCCTGGCTCCTCAAAAGACTAAGCTGTACCACTTCCCAGTATTTACCCTGAAGAATTAGTCATCTTGCTAATGCATACTTGTGCTTATAAAAGCACAATTTACAATAGACAAACTATGGAACCAGCCTAGGTATGCATCTATGATTGCATGGATAATGAAAATGTGGTATATATACACAATAGAGTTTTATTCAACCATAAAGAGAAATGAAATAATGGCATTTGTAGAAAAATGGATGGAACCAGAGACCATCATGTTAAGTAAAATAAGACAAACTCAGAAAGCTAAGGGGTCATGTTTTCTCTCAAATGTGGAAGATAGAAAGGAAAAAGAGAACAAAGGTGGGGTAAGGTATCTTAAACATTGAAGGGAGATCGGTAACAGAAAGGGACCAAGGGGTGGAAAGAAGGGTGGAGGGGGAAGTGGTAGGGAGCAATATTAGCCAAATTACATTGTTATATTGTGTACATGTATGGATACGGAATAAGAAATTCCACCAAAATGTACAAGTATAATGCACCAATAAAAATGTGGGGAAACCCAAGCAACAACAACAACTTAGGTATTTCTCCTTGCTTCACTTTGTGCTTTTTGACTCATATTTGTTTTGACATTCTCTGATAACACTATCGTAACCCTGCTCTCTTTTGTTTTATATCAGACAGGTCATTGTTGATTTTTTTATTTTTCAACTTTGCTATATTGCTTTGTTTCACTCTTAGCTTTTCAGTGCACCATATTTTGCTGTAATCTCATCTTTTATTACTTTTCCATTTTTTTCAAAAAGATATATATTGTTAGATTTCTAATGGATAATTTTAACACTGTAAAATAGTAAACACAGAGTATTATTTAGACTATAAGTGAGCTATTTGTTTTAAGCCACATATATCAGCTGCTTCCTGGCCCCTCCCTGGTCTCATGACAACCTTTCTCCTTGGACGAGTCACAGTCCTCTGGAGCTTGGCATGGTCAGTAAAGCCCACAGAAGATTTTGCCATTGCCACAGAAGTTCATTCTCAGTTCTTCACTTAAATGGCTTTGTTTTCTGCCAGAAAACTGCTACTACTGCTGCCGCCTTTCATGAACAGTTGGTTTGTTTCTTTAAGATGTTCTGGGGCTATAGTTGCTAAATTATTCCCTATTTGTAAAGGTGTCTGATGTTTGCCTCTTTAACTGGAAAATGCTTCAACTATAAAATCTCTGGAGCATATCTTATTTTCCCTAGTGATGTGATATTTCTCTGTCATCTTCCAGCATTCTGTTGTGTCTGTGGGAAAGTTGAGGCTTTTCTGGCTTTTACCCCTCTATTTCTGCCCCCCTATGACATAACCAGATTGTTTCTATTTGAAAGCCAGTGTCTTTATCAGGAACAATACTTTATTGACCACTTGCATGCATTTTTTCTGAAACACCATGTGACTTTTCAACTGGTAGATTCAAATACTTGTTTCAATAATGAGTTTTGAATTATATTTGAAAATTTTTTTGGTCTTATTGTTCTCCATTTTAAGGACCCTGAATAATGTGTGCTTCATGTCTTCTATAGCTGTCATTTCTCTCTGGTCTGTTTAAACAATACGGTTCAGTGGTCTCAAGTTTATTCTTCATGCCTGCCCCTGATTTTGTTTTACCTGATCTCTTTGTTGTTTCCCAATGTGGCTTTCATTTCTGTGATGGTCTAATGTTCCCTTCCATTTTCCTCCTAGTACTTCCAGTATTTATCAAAGGCATTGTTCCATTAAGTTCTCCGATTATAGGATGTCTACTCAGTTTTCATCAGCTTCATGTCAATACAGCAGTTTCCTTTGATCCAAATTGGCAATGTTTCAAGACCCCCAGGGGATGCTGGAAACCTTGGATACTACCAAACCCTATATATGCTATGATTTTCCTATCCATACATACTTACACTAAAGTTTAATTTACAAATTAGACACAACTAAAACTAAAATAGAGCAATTATAATAACGTACTGTTATGAAATTGCCAGCATCACTACTGTATGTTTTTGGGCCATTTTTAAGTGAAATAAGGGTTACTAAAACACAAGCACCACATTACTCCAACAGTTGATCTGATGACCAAAATAGCTACTAAGTTACTGATGGGAGAGTACTATGGACAGCATGGATACTCTGCACAAATTACAATTCCCATTCTGGGCTGTGTGAAGTGGTGCAGTGTGATTTCATCATACTACCCCAAATCGTACAAACTTTAAAACTTGTTTTTGAATTTTTTCATTAATATTTTTAGATTATAGTTGAATATAGGTAATTGAATTTACAAAAAGTAAAATGGTAGATAAGGGAGGACTATTGTATACTTGAGGTGTGTATTATGGATTTCCATCTTTTTTTTTGCAAATAGTCATATTTACTATCTTTTTTAGAGGATTTAAAAAGTATTATGCTTGTTTCTTTTCCTTTTTTTTTTATTATGAGCGATCTGTGCATGAGAGAGTTTCTTCTGTTCAGCTCTTCTAGAGAAGAAGTACTTTATCCTAATCTGTTGCTAATATGATTATTTACAGTGGTACAAATTCATTCTCAGCAGGAAAATCCTTTGAGTGAGTTCTAAACTAACTTTCCTCATTACAAGGGACTGGGAGGAACTTGGGTCTATGCTTTTAGTTTTAATATTTCTTTTGTTTAAAATCGAACTTTATTGCTTTCATTGGTTATAAAATAAAACTTCATAGGAACTATAAAACAAAATAAGCATAAAAAAGAAGTGGAAAATACTCATAATTTTACTACTTTGAGATAATCACCATTTTGATGTATAGCAGACTATAATTTTTTTATAAAGAGAAGAGTGAGACAAACAGAAAGAGGGAGAGAAATGGAGAAAGAATCAATTTTATTTAGTTTTTCATGTGGTTTTCATTGCTTTAATACTTAGTTGTGTATGTGGTTCTGGGATTCAAACCTGGGTCCTCGTGCATGCCAGGCAAGTGCCACAATTGCTGAGCCACCACTCCAAACCCAGACTATAATTTTTACAGCAGTTAAATTTATATGGAATATACATGTATATGCAACATGGAAAAATGACATGTATTTGCATATACATGTATACATACACACATACTTAAAAATGTATATTTAGTATACATACATACCAATAAAATCCTGCTCACACTATACACGTATAATGAAGGAATTTAGCTTTATTTTTTCCCTAATCATTAGCCCTGAGATGTCCTAGGACACTACAACAAACTTACAGAGTGCCATGGGAATTTTTAAATTCTCAAAAGAAATGCAATGATATTGACAACTCTGGATATAACCTGTGGAATACTAGATTAAGCTACTTTCCTTTCAGCATCAGTTTTGCAAAGTTGGGTTGATGCAATTAAAAGCAAGCAGGTATTCTGTGAAAACTGATGAAGAACAGGAAGTGAGTGGGACAGTATCACTCTGAATCCAAGATTTGAAAAGTGGTGCAGAGACCAACATCAAACATTTCATTAGTATTTGTTGTGCTAATGAAGAATTAAATGAAAATATTACTTATATAATAGTTTAATAATAAACTATTATTATATAATAATAATAAAACTATTATTATATAATAATAATAAAACATTATTTATATACTAGTTTAATAATAAAACTATTATAAAATAATAATAAAACTATTATTATATACATAATAAAAATATTATGTATATAATAATAGTTTTTAAAAAGGTAGTTTTTGAGCTCCTAGATCTCATGCTTCTTTTGTCCACTTTTCAGAAACCTATTGGAGGATACCCTCCTTGAAAACAAGTCAATAAATCAAGAAAGATGATTTAGCAAACTGGAAATTTATCAGAGTAACAAAGCAAAGGAAATTCCCAGAATGACAGCAAGTTGCTAAATGAAATCTTTTGCTCATTTTTCCATTTGGATGTTGGTCTTTTTCTTATTGTTTTCGGCTTTTTACTAAGGAGGTAAACCTACATTTATTTGTTGTTTTGCAATTTTTTTCTCTAATCATATTTGCTTTTGTCTATGGGATTTTGTTGTTGTTTTTGGCTTTTTTTCAGCATAGAAGCTTAAAATTTTTATATGATCGAACTGATTAACCTGAGGATAATTGTAGCTCCCAGATTCCATGATTCCACTAATTTATAAAAATGACTAAATGGGGAATGAGAACAGATACAAGGTGTCACAAATGAAATGCTGGATTACAGGCCAGAATTCATGAGTTCCAACTGTAGTAATATTTTAAGTTACAGAAACTAAGCCAGTTGCTTGATTTTCTTGGGCTTTAGATTTGTTATCAGTAAAATAACCAGGATTTTACTAGATATTTGTTAAAACCCTCCCAGCTCTGAATGTTTTGATGTGATGTAATAGGAGCTTTTGAAAACCAATATAAATTTACTTTTAGAAAGATGTTAGGAACCGTCAATAACTAGAATTTTAGATAAAGCCATCAGACTAAGTATCATAGCCATAAAAAATATAAGTTGAAATAGCACAGAAATTTAAAGTGACTGAAGAAGTGGACAAGTCCTCATTTCAGCTGTGTATGGATGATTGTGTGAGTTGAAGAGAGGGCACCAAGGTGCCTGGAAATGTCAAACCAGAACAAAAGGAAATGTACAAAGGCGTGGGAACTGTGGAAACTCTACCTTCAGGTGACTTTGAAAATAACCGTTCATTTTTGTTGTTTAATTTTCAGAGTGACAATTCATTCACAAAAGAGAAAAGTGTTTAGAGAGCTCTGAAATTCACTTCCAGTCTGTAGAAAGCGTTCCTCATTCTCTTTAGTTCAGATAGGAGCTGGGGAAGAAGTTTGTATTCCCCTTCTTCCTAAACTGTGACTCCATACAACTTATGTTCAGTCTTATCTCTGTGGTCCTTGTATAATGCTGTGATCAGGACGCAGCTTTCATTAACATTAGCTGCAAACAAGAATGAACGTTGCATACATTTTTTTCTGATAGAATATTAACTTTTCATTATTGTCCAATAAATAAAAGTGCTTCTAAGCCATTTGCCTCTTTCACATCTCTTTGTCCAGAACATCATCAGTGGAACAAAATCTCTCGCCTCTGCACTAGACTCCTTCTGTTTTCATATTTTGTGCTGCTAGTTGGTGTTTATTCTCACATGTATATAGTGATAAAAGTCTCACAGCTGCATAATTTGAACGATTTCATTTGGTCTTGTTGAAAATTACACAGTCAGAACCATTTCATTAGTATCTGAGAAAAAATAATATGAACTTCAGATCTCGGTCAGTATATATCATTAGGAACTGAATAAGCTTGAAAACCCATTGTACTTGCACACATTTGAGACATCACTTGGGCAATAGACTATAAAATAGCTGGTTTAGCAGACCAAATGGAGGAAATGCGTTAGTTTTTTAGTGCATTTGGAATCATTTTAGATGGATTCTAAATGAGAAAAATAATCCATATACATTTAAAAGAAACTAAAACTTACTAGAGAAACTCTTATGTAGTCATTATCATTGTAAAGTTGTTTTAGTAATGATTTTATGTAGCCATATGATGCTGACCATTTAAAAATGCCAGACACCTTTTTAATTCTAAAAATAATGCAAAAATATTGCAAAATATTCAAAAGTAGCAAAGAATACAGTACTACTACCTTAATACACAGTTGAGTATACTTTAGCATCTCTCCTCACAGACTCTTATTTTGTGCACATTTTTATATGGTTATGGATGTATTATCTATATTTGGTAATCTATTAGGTAGCTTTCTGTGTTTTCTATATTTTAACAGCCTTATGTATAATAAGTTATAGCAATATATTTATCATAAGAAATAGCAATAGTCTAAGTATTGTGTTATAGCTTTTTAAAACATTGCTCATTTGTTGACTATTTTTTCATTTTTCTATTAAAATACCATTTTTATTAATATATATTTAAATATAATCATTTAACCCGTTTTAATGATATTATTAGGAAGCATGATTATTAAGCTAAAGTGTGTAACATTTTTTATGATTCTTGACGTGTATCAACAAATTGCTTTAGAAAACGATAGCACACATTTAGAGTGCAATTAGCAGTGTATGAAACTGAGAATTGCATTGCGCTGCCACCCAAATATTATATTATTTTAAGAAACTAATAGCACTTTCTTGTTTGGAGTTTTGATTTGCTCTAAATTAATGGTCAATGCTGCTGTAGAAATATAGTTGTAGTTAGAATGGGCCAGGAGGTCCAGGACTTCTTTGGTGGAATTTAGCAGGAAAAGAGAATGTGAGAAACAAGGAATTTCGGCTGGGGTAGGGGAACGTGGAAAAGTACTTATTTAAAAATTCAGGATCTTCCTTCACATTTTAGATTCTGATTTTAAAATTTGGTCTATTCTGCTATTCCCTATGATTTTTTTTTTTTTTTTTGGAAATAAAGAAATAGTCTTTCCTATCTGCCATTTCAATAAGAGATTTCTTACTTTTGTCCCTAAGAATACTTGCTTTGTGTGTGTCAGTGGGCGATAAGGGCTCATGCGAAACTATCTGAACCCACTCCTATCAATATAGCTCTACAGCCAGGGAGGCGATGACTAACTAATTTCTGAGTACAGTCTGGTGCGGGGACAACATTTTGAATCTAAAATCTGACTTTGGAGATTCCCATCAAGTTTTTGGAAGTAACTCAAAATAATAGATGAAAGAATAAACAAAATGTCTTATATACATACAACGGAATAGAATCCAGCCTTTAAAAGTAAGGAAATTACTTTTAAAGTACCACACGAATGAAACTTTAAGGACATTTGCAGAGTGTATTAAGCCAGTCCAAAAAAAATAAAAGACAACTATACTACATGATTCCATGTACCAGAAGTATCTAGGAGTAGTGAAATTCATAGACAGAAAGTAAATTAGTAGTTACCAAGGTCTAGCAGAAGAGGGGTGGAAAGTTGGTATTTAATGGATACAGAGTTTCAGCTGGAGAAGATTAGAAAGTTTTAGAGATGGATGGTGGTTATGGCTGCCCAATAATGTGAATGTGCTTAATGTTACTGACCTGTATGCTTGAAAATGGTTAAATGAGAAATTGTATATTATGTACGTTTTGCACAGTAAAAAAAAAAAGTTGAGGGCTAAAAAAAAAAAGTATATCTCACAAAAGTATAGTAATCTTTTGCCAACCACCATTTTTGGAACTATAGTATCCATTTATATGATTTAAGTTTTTATAAGAAATATTTAAAATATGGTATCTTTCTCTTATGCAAGGTTTTGCTTTATCCCTTATTCCTAAAACTGGTCATCGAAGTTACTTATTAAACTCTACAAATATACAAAAAAACCATTTTTAGGCTCTTCCCCAGACCAATTGAATCATAATCTCCAGGACTAGGAGCCAAAAGTTAGTATTTTTAACAGGTGCTTCAGGGGATCCTTAATCAGCAGAAGAGTATTAGCCCTCTGAAAAACTCCTCTGCCATCAGATCAGGATATGGGTCTTTTGGGGTCATGCATAGAAGAAAGATCTTTAGAATTTTATCTTTTTAAGAAATGTATGGAAAATGAGGCTGGGGAAATAGTACTTCTTTATCACCTTGATAATTTACAAAAAGATATAAACTTTCTGTAAAAGGAGATGAGAGTACCCCAATCATAACAGATATTGAAATTATTGTCATTGGTAAATAAAGTTCCACTATCAGGGATTATTTGATTAAGAATAAGAAATTTGACAATTCTAACACCTCAAATGCTGTGAAGCAATTTATACACATATATTTATCATAAGAAATAGCAATAGTATTACTATCAATTTATATTAATGAAATTATTAGTATTAGCTCTTATATTAATATATTACTATTGATCACTATATTACTATATAATATGTTACAGATTCTTGCAGGTGCCTTTCATGAACCTTGTGTAGGGCAGGGCCTTTGGATCTAATATAGAAAGAATGCAAATGTTAGACACAGAACTTCAAGACAGTATAGAATGGTTCTCAATCTTTTTTAACTGGATGGTCATGCCTATGAGCACATCTGCCTTAACAGATCATGAGACAGAAATAGTAGTTCTAGAACAATTGAAAGATGTGCTTCCGTAGAGGATTTCATACCAGAACTGTGGTTTTTGTTTTGTTTTATTTTAGCTTTAGTTTTATTTTGTTTTGGTGGTGCTGGGGATTTAACTCAGGGCCTTGTGCATTCCAGGTGAGTTCTCTACCACTGCGTTAGACCACCAGCCCCAGAAAAGGTTTTTAATGACACATATGATTTGCATTGGACAAGAAGCCTTTCATATTTTTATTTGCTCTACTTTCAAGTTTTATATATATTTAGTCATCACATTTTTTTTTCCTGTCCAACCTTTTATTTTTCATGAAAAAGTATTGCCAACCAATTGTTTTGCCAGTCCCAGCACTTTTCAAGAGCATAGCTTCCTGTGGTTAGCAAGGGATCACTGTAATTATTTCAGGCATGAAAATAAGCATTATATACTCACTTTTCATTACCTTAAGAAAAATTGGATAAGTAACTTCAAGCATTTTAATAAATGTGACAGGGCAAGGTATTAATAATTTAAGGAAGCAATAATTCCAAACCCCACTTATTTCCATCCTAGCGGAACAATCTTATGGGGGAGAAAAGGAGGAAAAAAGTAGAAGCTAGATTGTCACGAGGGCATTTGTAAAGGGGAAACCTGAGGACTGCTGCTTTGAGGGCAGCCATCCTAATTTCTGTAATTGCAGTGATATCCTGTTGAGGGAACCAGGAACAGAGAGACGTTGCTGTCATCTTTATGGGAAGCTCCATCACCAGTCCTCAGTGAAGGGGAAGGTGCCACAGCAGAATGCTGGGCTTAAATGAGATCCTGAAAATGGAAGCCCTGGTGGAATAAGAACCTGGATCCACCCTGTTTTCTCTGGACCTGGTCAGCCCAGCGGTCCTAGCTGCAGTCTCTTGAAGAAAGTGGGATTAAGTACCGAAGACTGATATGGATCTGCTCTTTTACTCCCTACTTGGGTGAGGGCTCAGGTCCAAGAATAATTCAACATAGGAAGACAAACTGAACAACTCTAATACCTTGTGTTATGCAGCAATTTATTTGTGTTACATACGATGATGGATAGTTCATCCTTTCAAAACTGATTTTCACAAGACTGGTTTGTGTACGTTTGTGTGACTTTGATTTTTTTTTTTTTTAACTCAGGGCCGTACTCATGCTAAGTGAGTGCTCTACAACTGAGTTGCATTCCCAGTCCTGTGTATCTGTGATTTTACATACAGGAAGATGAATCTCTCCATAAACCAGGTGTGGGAGAAAAAGGAAAAAGTGGTGGAAACTGTTCTTAGGAAAAGTGCAAGGAACTTAAAGAAAAAGTTCAATGCAAATTTTGAAACAAGAGGATTTTTCAGAACTATTGACTTAATACAGATTCTGTTTTTAAGGTTGAATTTTCAACTATCAAAATCAATATGCATTTTTTTTTTGTTTTTCATGTTTTGATTGTAATAGTATAATAGACTTGCTGTTGAAGGTCCCTGTGGAAATACTGGTGAGGGAGCAGACTTCTTTTTTAACTGATTAAAATGTATGCAGCTCCTGCAATGATTTCCTCTGTGTTTCCTTTGGTTGCAGATAACACCACAAAGCTTACTCAGTGACACCAAGGGGCAGCTGATAACAGCTGACACATGTGAACCTTAAGCCAAGTAAGTGTGTATTATCAGAAAATGTGCTAAAAACCCCATAAAAGTCCCTACCGCCTGACTTGAAAACATCACTTTGCACTCTTTAGTGACATGGTTGATGAAATTTTAAATTTTGCATGCTAAAATATTTTCAGGGAAGTCTGGAAGGAGAATAAAAGCATGCCCTTTAACGACTGTGGGCTAGATATATGATAAAAGTTATACATGTGCTCTTCAGTTGCAGAATATTCAAGAATTGCATTTAATTAACATCATTCATTGGACTTAAAACTATTAGACATTCTTTATTTGCTTTTAAAATTTAATATTTTATTCAAAGTTAAACATTGACAGAATTTTAAAAATCAAATGTTACCATAAGGTTTAAAAACAGCAATCATTTGCTAGATTTCTTCCTGCCCTAGATTCCTGCTCTCTAGAGACACCACTTTCAATCATTTCGGTTATGTCTATTGCTTTCTTTAGTATTTTTAAAATGGCTTGCTTGTACTGTTATTTCTTAATTTTTCCTTCCTAGAAATTATCTAAAGACTTCTTATTATAGAAAAATTTCCTCTCTGCTACACAATGCTTTTCTCTTCACACTTTCCCTTTCTCATTATTTGAATGTAGGTTTTAAGTTATTTTGGCACATTTTCTGCATTAAATTCCATGTTTATTATGATTATTCAAATATGATTCATCACAGAGCCCCAGTGAATCATGATCATATTTCTTTCTTGTGTAACTTCATTTTTCCTACTAATTGCCTGTTGTCAAGATTAGTTTTCTATGCACCCATTGCTAATTTAGTCCCAAACTTCCTGGAGGACTTACTTCATATAGCCTTTCATCCCACAGGATGTTCCCATGTGGCTGCCCTGCTCAGATCTTTAGTTCAACCTGCTGCAGGAAGCCTAGGATGGTCACCTGTCACTGCTCCCATGAGTATTCAAGGTACCCTTGCACTGGGATGCTCCCAGCCAAGGACTAAGCCTAGAGGGGTTGTTTGGATCCATTCCTGCCCCAGTACCAATGAGTAGCCTTTGCTTGGGGACTCCTCACTGGCCTTTCTCATAACTGCTGTGGTCTGGCGATTTCCTGTCCAATCCTTCCTTACCTCTCTCCTTTCATAGGGGTTATATCTGTACCACAGCCTGAAGGTTTTCCAGTCTAATTATGGCCCAACTGCCTTCTCCTACACAAATATTTTCCCCAATAAATATCTTGCAATCTAATCTCATCATATCACCTGCTTCTCTGAAGATATGAATGGATGAAGGTGGTACAGGGAGGGCTCTAAGGAAATTGGCACTAAGATGGCATTTTGGGAACTGGTTGGCTCTTTGCCCACATGGCATGGAGGAGGCGCCCACATGGCATGGAGGAGGCGCCCACCCTGAGAGGACTGTGAGTTCAATGGACCCAGGTACAGTTGAAGGCCCAATCACTTAAAATTTCACTTGTGGTCATTTGGGGGAGTCAAGAATCCAGAGGGCTGATTTTTACTGAGTTATATTGATGTCCTACAAAGGATAATGGAAAACTGAGAGTAGTTAAGAGTTAAAATGCAATAGAAGTGCCAAAGGGATTTTTTTGGGTAGTTTACAAGTAAGCCCTTGTCTCCTACATTAGAGGAATATACACAGCTGAGAAGCAGGTGTAGCATTTTGTAGTTAAAGTCACAAAGGCTCAGAGACATTTAAATGCTCAGCCAATGCAGGTCCTGGGATGGAGACATCCATAAGAATGTCCTTGAGGGGTTTTTTGTACCACAGATTTCCTAAAGTCTCAGCACCTGTAGAGACAGTACCTTCCTCCATAGCTATAATGGGTGCTTCCGCCTGTGTTGCTGAGGTTTCTTTCCCACAGAGCAAGTGTGCCACCCTCACCCTAGCAATGCCACCAGCCCCTCTCCTTATTTTCAGGCAGAAGATTAGGCTAAGAACCAATACAACCTCACTGGAGATATGCTGGGACTGATAAGAGAGGAATAGCATGGGTTAGTTAGTATGTAAAAGCAGGAGCCAGGGTAGTGTCCCTGTGACTGCATTTTGAGGAGCACTGATTGGGTAGAGGTTAGAAGTGATTGAGGGAGCCCTAGAAGTAAAACTGTATAAATAAAAGTTTATCAAATTGTGTGTACTTTCTTGGGACAAAAGGATTTAACACTCTGTCAAGGACACCAGGCAATGAAACAAATTTGCTAGGATGGATCTTTGAAACCTAGAGAAAGGAGTGGTCTGAGTGAAGTGGAAATGGCAGAGAGTGGAAGGGATACAAAAGCTAGGAAAGTCAGGAAGTGAAGAGTTTTCATGAGATAGTAATGCCTATCAGAAGGCGTATATCACACAAGAGGCACCAGACAGCTAAATAATCAAAAAGACTTGATCACTTGGGGTTACCCAGTCTTCATGATGAAGAACTAATGGGATAGGGACATGAAAAGAGTACTCTTGGTGGCAGGGATGAAGTACACACATGAGGAATATAAATGGTCTGATAGCAGTGACTTCTTCACTTACCAAGACCACTGTATCTACCCATGTATATACTACTACCTCTGAACACCAATTTTCCCATTACCAGGGGCATGGTTGAACATCTGATGTGGCATCATTACTCTAGGAGACCAAACAACCACTTGGTGGGAAGTCAACCATATGGGCCTTCTACCTTCTGGAAAGGCCAGTGGTTTTTCCACTCTGGGATAGATACCCATTTTGAGTATAGATTTGTCTTTCCTTTCCACAGAGATTTAGTCAACACTTTCTAGGGGTTTACAGAATACCTGATCCCTTGACATGAAATTCTACATAGTATGGCATCAGAGAGGAGATCCACGTTATAGTGCATGATGTGGAGGGGGGAGATTATGACTGAGACCCACTGGTCAAATCACTTGCTGCCCCATCTGGAAGCAGCTGCTTAGATTATTGGAATAACTTCTTAAAGGCACAGTGGAGGTGACATTTTGGAGCCAACGCTCTTCAAGGATGGAATGCCATTTCCAGAATGTTTAAAATTAGTTCATTTTGCCCTGTCATCCCAAATGTGGAACACCTATACAAACCTAAAATGAGCAATCAACATATCACTTGAGGACCACTGATGGTAATAATCATTATGTTCTTGGAATTGAAAACTTGGGACTTAATGAGTTAAATTAGGTAAGTATATGTATTAAATCAGAGGCCTTTATGTAGCATTATGGTTCCAGGAAAAATACATGGATCTGAGTATCAAAGGGTAGAACTAGGTGTGACCTTACCCCAGTGATTCACTAGGGGTCTTTTTATTTCCCAGTTGTACCTTTGACCTTTGCAGGGTTATAAATCTGTGTTGTTCTGGTTCTCCAGAGAAACAGAATCAATAGGATTTATTTATAGTTATATAGTTATATATAGTTATATGCAGTGTATAAGAGATATAGATTGCTTGTATGTATACATACACAAATATTTCTACATATATACACATACAGATATATGAATATATATATATGTATATAACCTTAGCAGCAACTTTGTTTCATGTATGTGTGTGTGTATATGTTAGACCTCTCACATTTACCTTAAGAATTAGCTAATATTTCCTCTTTTATGGGGAAAAGATGGTATGTCACTAATTTTTTTTTTTACTTATTTAACATGTAGTTGCTGAGCTCCACTAATGTGCTGGGCACTACCCTCAGCATAGTTAACTAAATGTATCAATAATCCACTTTCATGTGTCAGTAAAATGTCCCAACAATGCAAAAAATATTGGTCCTATGAATCTTCTGCTGGCTTCCGCTATTCTAATGAGACAGGGAACTGCTACTTTATACAAATAGGCAAATAAATTATTTCACAGGTACTTAAACTACTTCAAATGCACTAAAAGGATCAATGTTAAATCTAGAATTTGAACTACAACATAATTTTGTTACTGTAACTAAGAAGATTGATTACTGTTTTGTCTTTTTATACAGTTTTTCTTCTTGAATACTCAAAAGCAACATCCTGAAGGATTTTAAAACTCTTATGGGAAAATTAGCATCAATTCATCATTTAGTGTGTTGCCCTTGGGTTACAGTTCACACTGGTACTTCCTTTGAAGAAATAATTTGATAATGAATGTAATAATTTATACAAATTAAAAGAAGGCTTATGAGTTTGAGGAGTGGTTGTGGTTGCATCTAACTCATCCTTTAAAACAAGTTATTTTATTGATGGGAGCATATTTCTTTGCTAATAACTAAAGTAATTTATTGAAGCATACTCAAATGATATTAATTCCACACATACTGATGATTTCTGTTTTTTAATTGGTTATGATTGGATAGAAACAAATAGTATTTGACACTTTGTGTCTGTGGTACTTGAGTGGGGAAAATTAAATGCTATAGCAATATGAAATCAAACTTAAAAAAATAGCAATAAGGCCGTGAAGGTAAGTGCTATCTTTTAGTAACCATGGAATTATTTTGGTGAACAAACTTGCAGGGCTAAGGACCTCTCAAAACAATTTTTGTCTCTTAACAAATACAGAAATGGATCAGCATAGGGAATTACTCATCAAGGGCTTGGCAAGATGATCACTTGCACTGAGCAATGCTAGTGAATTTCTGACTCTTTGGGAATATGTAGGCACTTAAGTCACTAGGGTCTAAATTTGGTAATTCAGAAAGTGAAATTGCTGGTCTAGTTAAAAGAATCAGAAATATGCAATGCTTTTTTTTTAAAAGAGCGAGATAATGAAAGAGAAAGAGAGGGAGAGATAATTAATTTTATTTATTTTTTTCATCTGGCTTTTGTTTCTCTGATACTTAGTTGTGTATGTGGTGTTGGGGTTTGAATGCAGGTCCTTGTGCATGCCAGGCAAGTGCTCCAACCACTTGGCCGCCACTCCAGCCCCTATGCAATGCTTATAGAAGGCAATTTTAGTATGAAAGAAGTACTTGAAGTCAGATGCGGCATAGCAATATTATGTTAATGACTTATTTTTTTTATGGTGGAACAGTTAATTGATTCCATGAAGAAGATGGAACCAAAGTGTATTTCTAGAAAACCTTTTCTCCCTCTAGGAAATGAAGAGGCAGTCAAGCAGGATTTTCTAAATAGGCATTCAGAGTTTGTAAAAATGTCATGTGATTCCAGAGAAAAACAAACTATGAGATGCCTTCATTCCCATAAGCAACTAAAATTAAATTAAACACACTCATGCATGTGTTTGCTAGATACTGGGATGTTTGAAGAGATGATTTGTTTAGTATAATATGTTCTGTTATTTCTCAATATATTTCACTTCCCTAGCCTTCAAACATTGTTCCAGTTACTAATCCTATATTTCACTATTGAAATAAAATAAATGCAAATAGTAGTTTTGGAAGATTTTTAAAAAACTTTTTGGAAATAAAAATTTACTATTTATTCTGACGGAATAATGGGAATTTCCCACTTGAAGCAACTACAAAATTGGATCTCTCTTTCTCTCTCAATGGCTTTTAGACATTGGACAAGATGTGATACAGAATTTGACCCCCTAAAGTGAACTCAATTGTATCAGTTTTTTACTTAGCAGATAGCTCAGAGAGTGTGTACTGAGACCAGAGGGTTTACAAAGTTGAGGAGAAAGAGATTCAAATCCAAAAACGCCAAGTGACCTAAATTTGCAGGACAGAATACCAATGAAGAGGAAACAGTACCAGGACATCACTCTGGAGATCTGCAAAGAGGTTTTCACAAGTCTGACAAACAATGGTCTCTATAATTCGTGAGAAGAAACTACCTGAGATTAGGTAGGGAACGTCACAAAAAAGTAGAGCTCAACCTGAATAGTTCACATTTCTACTAAGTGAAAATAATTTGTCATATAGAGGGCATTGGCTGGAATGCTCAGAAGTGTCTCATTTTCATTGTGGGGATAAATTAGCTCTATGCTACAGGTTGCTCTCAACATGTCCTAATGAAGGTTAAAAACAACTTCAAAATGATTTTTCCTGATTCCAAGTAACTTAGATGCATGCCCAAGCAAAAGCCAATGTTTTTTGAAGGAACATAACAAAACCCAGCAAAGAACAACATAAAATTCACAATGAATGGAATCAAACACAAAACTACCAAGCCTGCAACAACAAAATATAATGGAAACTAGCAGACATAAATTAAAATAATGATTACAAATAATGTTCCAGAAGGTGGAAGAAAGCATGAACATAGAACAATAACGTAAGTGGAATTTGATAGCTGAGAAATATTATATGAAATGGAAAATAAAGTCAAATGAGGGAAACAGAAAATTAGTGTAGAGAAAATCTCTGTGAACTTTAGGGCAGAGGAACTATCTAAAATAAATTACAGCAAAAAAGAAAGAGTGAAACAATTGTACAGAGCTTACATTTCATGTGGGACAATATCATGCAGTGTAACATACGTGTAATTGGAGTCCCAGGTGAAGGTGTTGGGGAGAGCAGAAAAATCATCAAAATAGTAAGGTATGTTTCCAAATTTCATTATGAATGGAAATTTTAAGATGAGTTCAAAGAAAAATAAAGACATTATATACACAGAAACAGAGAAAAATGATCACAGATTTCCTGTAAGAATTCATGAAAATTACAGGACAATTTTAAGGTTCTGAAACAAACAACTCCTTGAATTTCATACTATTGATAATGTGTTCCAAAACAAAGACAAAATGAAGACTTTTCTATACACACATACACACATCTGAGAAAATTTGTCACCAGTAAACTTCTAAATGGAATGTTAAAGGAAGTTCTTTAAGCAGGAAATTCCTATTATATTTTTCTAATTGAGTATACTTGGAATTCTTTCCTTAATTTAATGCACTTTATCATTAAATTTACTTTCTCTGAAGTTATTATTGTCATTTTTACATATTTCATGTAATTTTTTTGCATTTATTACCTGCTTTGGTTTTTTTTCAATGTTTATATTTATAATAGATTTATTTAGGCATACATTTCCCAAGAAAGATAGTTGGATATTGCTTTGTAAATCACTTTGGAGTGTTAATTTTTTTAAAATTAAGTTTACACAATTTGTTTCATTGTTATAACAAACATATTAGTCTTCCTTCTGTCATTTTGTTTTGTTTTCTGATTCTTAATTTTCTATGCTAGTGCTTCTATAGTTTTGTAATTTTAATTTCTAAAGAATATTTACTGGTGTACATATGTGTGTATACATTGCTGTTGCTAAGTGGATAAAATTTTATTTTGTTTTATATTGCCTATCAAATTGAAAGGCATCTGTGTATCTTATGTCTAATTCTAGTACTGATCACATTGATGTTCAAAAATATGCTTATTTTTATATTTCTCTTTTTCCTAATTTCAAAATTGAAAAAAATTAATTTGTTAGATCTAACATGAGCATTTAATATATTTTACTATTCTCTTAGAGAATATACTCACATTTGCTATTTCATAGTTGTTTTAATTTTTTAGAAGATATCAAACTGTTTGCCAAAACAGTTATGTCATTTTACAGTCCCACCAGGAATATATGAAAGATGCACTAGATCTTGTCACCTTTTAAAACTTTTAGGCATTAAAAATTTTATAATTTAACATTCAAGTTACTATGTGTGATCCATTTCAAATTAGTTTTTTTATATTATTTCAACATATTCTTACATATTGAAGGAATTTATTGCTATATATTCATACAGGCATATGTAATGCCAAAGTAACTTGAACCTGATCCTTATCCAAGATCTCCCCTCCTTCACCTACTCCCTGATCTCTCATCTCTTTTTTTATTTCTCCTTTTAATATAAATGACCATATACATGTATATTAATTTTTGAAATTTCTAATTTTAAATGCCTACCTGAATATATAATTTGGCTTCTCACGATAGTCAAGTATATAAAAGGTGTAGAATTAGACATTTTTTATATAAATATAAAAAATATATGTCATTTTCTTCTTATTGAAAGATTATCATTTGCTTTTGTTTAATTATCTTGGTGTTCTTATTAAAAATGAATTCACTATAGAGATACTATAAATAATAAGTATGAGCCTATATTTGGATTCTAAGTTTAGTTCCATTGATCTATTTTTATGATGATACCAGACTTTCTTGATTATCATAGATTATAATATGTATTGAGATGAGTTAATTAAATTCTACAATTTGTTTTTAGGATATTTTGAATCCTTTGAATTTCTATATAAATTTTAGAATTAGCTAGAAAATGTATACCAAAGAAAATCACTTAGAATTAATTAGGATTGTGTTGACCAATTTGGGTAAATTGACATTGTAAGACTTTTCCTGATCCATAGACATCTATGCCTTATCCATTTACTTGCAGAATTTAATTTTTCTCAAAGATGGTTGCAATTTTTAGCATTTTTTAAAAAAAATTATCCCTCTCTAACCAATGACTAGGTGTAGTGACTCACATTCCCATTTAATTTTGCAGTTTGTTGAAAGTGAAAGATGGCTATTTTGGAGAATTATAGTAAATACTCAAGTAATCACTTACTATTGCAACTGTTCTAACTATGGTCTCCATATTAGGATCTTAAAAAGGCTCCTTTTTTTAAAAAAAAATCTAAGACAACATACACTAGTCTCTCATTAACTGATTCAGTTAGTTCCTGGGGCATTGGCATGTCTCCAGTTCATTGGGCATGATACTCATGTATATCATTGATGATTTGTAGATAGGACAAAAAATTTGATGTACACTAGGTGCCATAGTGTATATGTACTCTTGAAAACATAGGGAAAGCAGGCAGTTGGAGTGCTTGCCTAGCATCAGTGAAGACCCAGGTTCAAATCCCAGCACCACATACACAACTAAATGTTAGAGAAACAAAGGCCAGATGAAAAAAATAATAAAATTGATTTTCTCTTTCTCACTCTCTCCTTTTCTCTTGAGAAAAAACAAAAAAACAAACGAACAAAAAAACAAAAACAAAAACAAAAAACAAAAAACAGGGAGGGGTGTGATACCTCAATAAAATTTTTGGAATCTCAGAGTCCTGGACAGGATAAGATAGATATCTTCACTGATGTGAAAAATGAGTTCTTGAATCCTGTGTATTCTATTTTCCCCCTACATTTTTAAATTGGTACACTATAATTTTATGTACTGATGGATTCTGTTGTTGAAAATCCGAGCATGCACACAGTTTGAACATAATATAATTCAGTCAATATTACTCCCCTTTACCTCTCTATCCCCACTGCTCACCCCTTAGTCGCTTTCCTCTACTGATCTCCCTTTGGTTTCCGTGAAATCTGACCACATATTTCTTTTCCATTTTCCTCTCTAACTTCTGCATATGAGAGAAAATGTACAATACTTAACCTTCTGAGTTTGATTAATATAATGAGTTCTAATTCTATCCATTTAACTGCAAATGACATAATTTCATTTTTCTTTTCTTTAGAGCTGAATAAAACTCCAGTGTATAGATCCTTATCCATTCACACATTGATGGATACCTAAGTAGTTGAACCCTATATATTTTTAAACATTTACTAGACCTGCTTAGATTTTGGACAAAACTTATTCCATGGATGGCCTAAAACACTGCCAACTTTGAGTAAGGCCCACAACAAAGAAGCTTCTTCTGCTGGCCCAGGCCTCAATTCAAGCAGCTCAATTACTTGGCTCTTGTGTGCAGGAGCATCCCATGTTGCTTTTCTAAGAAAATTGGTATGCTGTGGGCAAGCCCTGTCAGAGACCTACAGAAGACACTTGAGCTGTTGCTGGGATACAAACTTGGCTCATTTTACTTTCTCCTGCAGCTTCTCTGTCACCAAGAAAGCTGGTAGGAACTTCCTTGGTCAGAGTCTAAGCACAATTCAGAAGCATATGTGAGGAATTCCTTCAAGGGAAACCTTTGGCCAATTGATGGCGAGGATGGGGGTGTGTGGAGGGTGGGGAGTGATTGGCAAATGGGTTAACGCTCTTTCTGCTTTCCTCTTCATGATAGACAATTCTGGGAGGCATTTTGTAAGTTTATCAGGAGGGCCCAGCAGAATACTGTGGCATTTCCCTGCACCATGAACCACCAGGAATGCACCTGTAGCTGAATAATTTGGGTTTAATGTTCATTGTAATGAGGACAAATATATCCCATGGGGAATTATTGTGTAATATTTCTGTAAGACATCATTAGAAAGGATTTATACAATTTTTAGTGGTATTAGGTATTTTGAGGAGGGTTTAAGAAAGTAGACTTTGCTCTGTATTGTATGCTGTTAGGGAAGGAATTCTGACGGGGTATCTTAAATTTCCATAAGGAGCGAGTGAGGCTCAAGCTAGACTGTTAAAATTCCCATTAACCAGGGAGATACTTGGTTTTTGTCTTTAGGATGATGCCCATGTTTTCCATCTGTTTTCAGATGAGATTGTTAGAAATACCAGGGCATGTGATAAAACAAACATGTGGTCAGAGGTGGGTGAGCAAGACAGACTTTACTTCTGCAGAAGGGTGCATTCACAAAGGGGATCTGATAAGCAGGCACACTTGGGCCAGCCTGCTTATATCTCCAACCTGACATAATCCTACCCTTCATCTGATTGGAGGAGCTCATGGCAATAATCTGTGTGATTGGCTAATATAAAAGAGCTATGGATGTAATGGAGTATATGATAAGAAGTTTAAAAGTGGATTATCTCAGACCACATGGTTCCTGACCTAAGATGACTTCTTTTTATATGTGAAACTTAAGACTACATTCTGAAAATGGACCCCCAGACTTCCTACTTCTCACAAGATGATCAAGTGGTCTTTTTGTCTTAATCCATCACATCCACAGCATGGTCCTCTCTGAAGATGTTCTGGGGAATTATTCCCATCTCACAAGGGAATGCTGAGGCCTAGTTGTGAATGTCAGGCTTTGCAAAACCAAAGTCTAGTTGGTAATTCTAGGCCATTCCTATCTGTTAGGGACTGATTTTTATCTCTCTTAAGAGCCAATATTGTTTATAGCAATGACCTCAATAGCATACTTTGTAATGACTTTTTAATCTTCTTCCTTCCCACCTTCCCATGTTCTTGAGCATGGAAATTTGACTCACTTCTCTACACCTCACTCTATATTTTTATCTTTCTTCCAGAATGATAATTTACTTTAAGAAAATAGTTTAAGGATTAAATAATCTTCAAATATTCTCATTGAAAAAGGCTGTGCATCATGAACTCTGTTGTGTATGATCCCATCTGGTCTTAAGTTCAGGAGGTCCTAACTATGCTCCCCAATTAAGTGGGCATAGTTGTTTTCAAACAGGACTTAATGGGTCCTGAGGGCAAAAGTGCCTTTCCTGAAAGGTCATTCACATGTCCAGTGTGCCTCCACTTCACTTATCCTCCAGGTCACCCTTATGACTTCGTGGAAAGTTCCAGTGGTTAGTTGGCTGAGGAAGAACAGTTTTGAATCTGCTTTATAGATGGCTCTATATCACACAGCATTGTATGCTGGAAGTGGCTGAAAGAATTGTATAGAATCATAGCTCCATTTAGCATTGACTGAAAGGACAGTGAAGAAGGGACATTTGTCAAGAGGCAGAATTTTGAATAGAGTATCTTGTACAAACTGCATCTTGAGTTAAGCATATAAGCATGGGGCAAGAAAGGGGGGCACTTTAGGGTGAACTCTTGGCGTCAGTCTTCTGTGGTAGCCACATGAAGAGCACAGGGTCATGCTGGCAGCGGCATCAACATCCATCATATTTGTCCTTGGGGACAGTGTCAAGACACCCTCCACATTCCACATCTCTCCAGATGCCTTGTGCCTACACGAGCCTCTGGAATGAACCCATAATACTTGATAAAATAGGTGAGAAAATCCTGACTTTACAGAAGGGGGAAAAAAAACCCCCAAAACAAACCACATTCAGCATGGATTATCTAATATTTTTTCTATCATTAGAAAGGTTTCAGACAGAAAGTTCAGAAGTCAAGAAAATAAAACAAATGTTCACTTCCAAATGTTTATCCCGATAGTTCCAAATTATGATTAGAAGTAGTGATAGTGCTCTCTAGATAGGGTCATTGTCTAAGGGAGAAAAGAGGAAATCCAGATAGTTTAAATTTTCTTTTTTTTTAAATTTAGTAAATTTATTAGATTAACAAAATTGTTTCAATATGTGGGAAGATTTTGTTAAGTACATATATGTCTTCAAAAGTAAGTCAAGTATAAATAAAAGTTTAACTGAAATATGAGGATTATTTTCTTAATTTATACAGACAAAATCATTTGTAAACAAAAAAGGCAATCTTTTTTGCATATAACCTACATACATCCTCCCATATACTTTATTTATTTATTTTTTATTTGTTAAATATGATCTTACAATTAGGAGGCAATCATTATTAAACATTCAGGAACAAATGTATAATGACAGAGCAAGCCAAGGCTGATGCCATTCCATGGTTTTCCCCCCTTGGGTTCCTCATGGTTCCATGGTTCCCCCTATTAAACCCCTGTGTTAATTGGACTTCTCATGGAAGTCAAAGGTTCCCTCTGAGTTGATTCCCCCATATTCCCTCCCTCCAGTCTCCTTGATATCCTTCCTATTCCCTTCC
>PVKS010030800.1:0-24027 GCA_004027875.1 Aplodontia rufa
AGTACAGGCTTTAAGTGCACACTTAGTTTGCAACCGTCCAACATTTTCTGTTTTAAAATTCAAGTCAGTTTGATCCTAAGTAAAAGTAAGGAGGGAAGATGTGTTATCAGATTTCTGGGAGCGCAGTGAACTATTTAAATTTCAAAGAAAAATACAAAATACAAAAAATAAATATGTATATCACTGATGCATGTGCTCTCTGATACCCTCCTGGAGAGATGAATACATGCAAGGAAAATATTTAAACATTAAACACTGTGCTGATGAGTTATAAAATGTATTTTACTTTTTAGTCTTTTGTAGTGTCCTCCTCCTCTCCCACTGCTGGGGATTGGACCCAGGGGTGCTGGATCCTGAGTCACATTCCCAACCCTTTTTATTTTTTGAGACAGGGTCTCACAAAGTTACCCAGGTTCCTGCCTCAGCCTCCTGAGCCGCTGGGATTACAGGTGTGCCCCACAGCACATGTCCTCACTCTGGAGAGGGAGTAGACCCTTCTATTAATGGCCATGAAATTTAGTGAATGAAACTTTCATTAAGAAAACAAAATAACAGTTACAACAATAAAATAACAACGACGATGATGACATCTTCCTAATGTGAACAGGCTTATTCATGATTAATTATGGAATTCTGTGTTCTTCTAACACTATGGCTGTCACCCTGTGCTCCAAGGGCTACCATTGACCCACATGCTGACTGTTTTTTTCAAAGGTTTACTCCATTCTTAAAAGTACGTTCAACTTTGCACTTATTTTAACTTTTATTTTTTTGGCATACGCTTTTTCTTTTCAAATGAATTCAAAGTATTATCTAATAAAAATCACTTTAATATATGCATTTGTATTTAGCAGCTAACTTTTCACAAATATATCAAAAGTCTAAAGGAAAGATACTTAGGGGGCTGGAGCGGTAGCCTGGTGGTTACAGCACTTGCCTGGCATGTGCGAGTACACGGGTTCAAACCCCAGCACCATGTACACAACGAAGTGTCTGAGCAACAAAAACCATGTGAAAATCAAAGACCCCTACAACAAAAATTATTGGACAATGAAGAATGAAATCCAAGATGACCTAAGAAGATGGAAAGATGTTCCATGCTCTTAGTTAGGCAGAATTAATATAATACAAATGGTCATTCTGCCAAAGCTCTATCTAGATTTAATGCAATCCCTATTAAGATACCAATGTCATTCTTTTCAGATACAGAAAAAGCAATTCTCAAATTCATTTGTAACAATAAGAAACCTAGAACTGCCAAAACATTATTAAGCAAGAAAGATGAAACAGGTGGTTTTGCCATACCAGATTTAAAACTATACTATAACACTGTAGTAACAAAGACAGCATGGTACTAGAATCGAGATAGGAAAGAAGATCAATGGAATAGAAGACCCTGAAACAAAACCACAAATCTTTAAGCATCTGATTTTTTATAAAGGGGGACAAAATATTACATGGAGGAGAGACAGCCTTTTCAACAAATGGTGCTGGACAAACTGGTAGCCACTTGCAGAAAGTTGAAATCAGACCTTTCTCCTTGCATGAGAATCAAATAAAAATGGATCAAGGAGCTAGGAATTAAACCAGCTACCTTGCAACTGATAGAAGACAAATTAGGTCCAACACTTCAGCATTTAGGAGTAGGCAAAGACTTTCTCAACATGTCTTCTAAAGTGAAGGAAGTAAAGTCAAAAATCAGTGAATGGGATGCTATAAAGCTAAAAAGCTTTTGCACTGCCAAGGAAATAATCAAAATAGTCAAGAGGTTTCCTACAGAATTGGAGAGAATCCATGGGCTGTGATTCCTCTGACAGGGGTCTCATATCCAGAATCTATAAAATCCTTAAAAATCTCAACTTCAAAAACACAAACAACCCAATCAATAAATGGGCCAAAGAGCTTAATAGAAATTTCTCAACAGAGGACATTGATCAAGCCAAATAATACATGAGAAAGTGCTCTAAATCTCTAGTAATGAGAGAAATGCAAATGAAAACTACATTAAAATTTCACCTCACGCCAGTCAGATTGGCAAAAATGAAGAAAATAAACAATAATAGATGCTGGAGGGTCTGTGGAGAGATAGGAACACTAGCACACTGTTGGTGGAGCTGCAGACTAGTACAGTCCCTCTGAAAGCATTGTGGAGAATCCTCAAGAAACTAGGGATGAGTCCACCATATGATCCTGCTATTCCTCTCCTGGGTATTTTTTCAGGGGATTAAGAATCAGCACATTACAGTGACACAGCAAAATTGATGTTCATAGCAGCTCAATTTACAATAGTTAAATTATGGAAACAACCCAGATGCCCCCTACTGGATGAATGGATCCAAAAACTGTGATACATATATACCATGGAGTTCTACTCAGCAATTAGAAACAATAATACTACAGCCTTTGAAGGTAAATGGATGGCTATGGAAGAAATTACGCTGAGTAAAATCAGCTTAACCCAGAGAACCAAGGGTCCATTGTCTTCACTCATCTGTAGAGGCTGGAGCTAGACCCTGGTCATTGAGAAAGGAGATCAATTCTCATGTTTAAATCCTGAAAAGGTGTAGTGACATAAAACCTAAGACATTCATAGAGACGTATTGGGAAGGGGGAAGAGGGATAAGGGTGGGTAATTGGGGGGTGCTCCTGGTGGTAATTCAAATTTTCAGAATGTATATATATATATTATATTGTTTCGTTATAAGCATGTTTGATTGTTCAACAAATAAATTTCTTAATAAAATAAAAAAGCCGTGTGAAAAATTAAATAGATTCTCTCTCTCTCTCTCTCTCTCTCTCTCTCTCTCTCACTGTCCCTCTATCTTTAAAAAGAAAATAAAACAAAGGAAAGATACTTAAAAATCAAAGATTATAATTCTTTAGAGAGGGTTTTACTTTCCTGAATGCAATTTTTGTAGAAAAGAAATGAAATTCATGCCTTAAGGATAAAGACTATTATCATACTCTCTCTATCTATCTATATATATTTCTATATACACATAATATCATATCATAGTTCTTCTGTTGGTAACAACCTCTGAATTCAGCTCTCTATTGAGAGATAACATAGACTTCATTCTTTTACTTTAACCTCTTACCCTAAATGCGGGATTTGCGCCAAGCTCCAATAAGCATTTCACAGCACCTGCACACAAGTTATACGCAGCAATATGCAGGGCTGTTCCAAAATTAAAGTCACTGCAAGTGGCATCCACATCTGCAATTAAACATGATAAGTACATTAACTAGAAGTTTATATTTAGCCACTATAATTTAAAAGGAAATGGAAAGTTTGGGGGATGTTGAGGGGAAATTTTAGCTTTTTATAAGAATTAAATTAACCTACCAGAAGTACTATTACAATCTGGCCAAAACAGTCAATTGATTATTTCCCTAGTATAATAAAATCTGTTATTAAAATCAAGTGATACTATCATGGGTTTTCCAGCTATCACAAACTAAATATATTAAAAATAATGGCAATAATTCATATTTGTAAAAGTTAATGAGCTTCCCACAACCTCTCAATCTCTTACATATTTGCCATGACAACCACAGTGAAGTAGCAGGGTTTAGGCCAAACTCGCCCGACCGTGTTTCCATGAAGTGTTACTGGAACAGAGGCACACTCATTCATTGATGTATTCTCTATGGCTACTCACATGGTTACAGTCATGGAACTGAACGATGGTGACAGAGACCATATGGTATAAAAAATCTAGAATATTTATTTACTATCTGGCCCTCCATAGAAAATGAGTGCGAACTCCTCAACTCCTACTGGGTAACACATAGCAGAATTTATCCATCATCCCTAACACTCTACTCAACAAACCACTACAAGAAAAGGAGTTCATTATCAGAAAAAGAATCTTGAAGTTCTATGGGTATGTTAATATCTTTAAATATATCATCGTCATGTTAAACTTAAATATAGGAAATCCTCCAGACTTGGCAATCCTATTTTGAATGCTTTCTATAACAAGGATTTAATATACCTCGGGTTCCGCAAATCTACCTTAATCTACACACCACCACCCGGGCACTCCATATCTATAACTACAAGCAACCCAGACATGTAGGGGCAAACTCTCTTCAACTGTTGAAGACGTGGTACCAGCAAAAGGGGCTCTCTTCCCAATATCATTCAGAAAATGAAAGGCAGAATTTTACAGGAAAAAAAAACTGACAAACACAGGAATCTCAAGTTAGAAACTAAACATTCCATTTACCTATGGAATCTCTAAAATATGTCTTCTACAGTGGGGGCAATTCAGCACACTCTCTTTAACTAAAGGAATGCTTTTCGCTAGCAAAGAGAACTGTCCTCCAAGAGGAGAACCAGAGAGAAGGTCAAAATATCAGGACTGGGATTTAGATGTTAGAATCTTCAATTTTAGTATATCACCATCGAGATGGGGGAGGGACTGAAGTTTTATCTGTTAACTTGAATCACAGAATTTCAGAAATGAACACCCTCTAAAACAAATACCCTTTATTTCTTCCATGCCTAGCTCTGAAGGCCTTATTGCTCTATTCTTGGCTACTCAAACAAGACAAAAGAATTACAATGCATGTAGAATCAATTACACATAAAATCCATGTTCCATTGGTGAATCCGCAGAGATAGGAAAACCCAAATAATACTTTTTCTGTGTCTTTTTGACTTATATGAAAAGATAGTAATTAATCTTCAATAAAAAAATTCTAAACTATCCCAGAAATAACATGAGGTAGGAAGGCATATGATACAGGACACATTAGAAGAAAAACTGCCTTGAACTATAACAATGTCACTATTAAAATCTCCAACTAAAAACATCTAACAATGATAATACTTGCCTTTTGGTTTTGAAGTCTTCAAAATCACTCTTATCAGTTCGGGGACATCAAAATAAGCAGCATAATGCAAAGCGTTCATGTTTGTCCAGCGGCTCCGCAAACTAACATCTGCTCCCAGGTCAATAAGTTGAGCTGCAAATTTTACAGCTGTCTCTACATCCCCTAGAGAAGATTTTCTAAATTATTTTTCCTTAGTATACAGTTTTAGTCGCAATGGGTGGGACTCATTTTTTAAAAAAGCCAAATCATTTATTTACACCTTAAAAACTTCACTTTCAGGAATTTATTCTGAGAAAATAATCATACTCAGGAATGTGAACACTCAGCTATAATAAAGATGTTCATCACTGCACTGTTTATTATGAATAAAATTCTGAAATAACCTAAAAGTACAACAATAAAAATCAATTAAATAAATGGAGACACCCATACCAAGAAATCATCAAAAACAATGGGCTGGGAGCAGTGGCTCCGTGGTTAGAACACTTGCCTGGCAAGACAAGAACCTGGGTTCAAACCCCACCATCACATTCACAAGTAAGTGTTGGATAAACAAAGGCCAGATGAAAAAATATATAAAACTGATAAACTGATTCTCTCCTCCTCTCATCTCTCTCCCTTTAAAAAAAAAAAAGTGTTGAGCTGGTGCACCTCAAAGTTAGTATCTTGGACACTGCAGTCCCAAACTGTGCTCTGCTTTACTTTTTGTAACTCTTTCTCCTTTTCCCTATTTAATGTTTCTTCTGACTATACTGATTAAAATGTAATTTTATGCCTTTTTTAAAGTATTGGGGCTTTATTCCATTTTTGTATCAAATTCATTTTTACTTTACAAAAGCATTAGTCAATGATGGATTATAAGAGAAGGAAAAAAAAAAGTCTTTCACCACCAAAAGTTTAAGGAGCTCTATATTAGATTACCACCACAGGGAGAGATCACACTCTATAGTTAAGTTAGACAGGTAGGTGATGAAATGGTAACGCTCAGGGGAGCACCAATTTTGGAAAACACACACAGATGTTTCCTAAGTAGGAATACACCTCTGACAAGCCTAAAGCCTGGGGCCTGGGGGCATTTCTATGCCCAGAAAACAGACTTTGGACTGAGCCTGCTGGAAGCCCTCTGGAAAATTCTAGGGTATCACCAGTCACTCTCAGCAAATGAGCAATTAGGCATGAAGCCTCCTGCAGAAAAGTTGAGAGGTATCAAGAGGGTATAAAACTTCCCAGAGAAAAAGAACAAGGTTTTGAAAGGACATAACAGGGGCTGGAGCAGTGGCTTAGTGGTTACAGCGCTTGCCTGGCATGAAAAAGGACGTGGGTTCGAACTCCAGCACCACATACACAAGGAAGTATGGGAGCAACAAAAGCCATATGAAAAACTAAATAAAATTGATTCTTTCTCTCTCTCACTATCCGTCCCCAAGCGAGGGGAAAAAAAAGACCTAACAGAATCCTCACAATTTGGGAAGTACTGTCAGCTGAGCACCCTCCCGGGTCTCTGACTAGCACACACAGATGCATATGACCCAAGCAAGCAACTGATTACCACATACTTACCAATACCGTGAGCTCCAGACTTGCAAGCATAATGTAAAAGAGTCATATCCGTCAGTCCATCTCTATCGTTCACATTGCAGCCTCTCTTAAGTATCTAGGAAAGCCAAGGAAAATATAATCACAACCTAACTACGGAAGGACCAGTGACTTTCCAACCAGCACTAAGGAGCCAAGTGAGTCTATCTTGCCTGAATTACACTCAACACCCCACGCTTGACAAAGATGAATAGTGAACATGGTGGCTAACAAAAGGAAATTCTTAAAAGGTTACTCCGAGGTAATGTTACCTCCAAATGTTGCTCCTCTCAAAAATGAGCAAAAAACCTCTTTTTCCCCCAATGGGTGTAATAATACTTGAAAAAAGTATAAGCACGCTCCTCCTTCAATGTGACAGCATGTTGGTCAAGAAACCCTCCCGCTAAGAATCAAATGTTCTTTTCAAAAGTTGTATTTAAAAGCTCAGATCTTTGCCAAATCACCCAAAAGTGTAGACAGAATGTGATCATGATCAGACCCCTTCAAGAAATGCATGCGAGTCTGCAAAATTAATTTGTGCAAAGGAGAAGATATGAAAGATGTCTCTCCCTAATCCTACCAAAAAGTGTGCAAGGTCAGAACCCCAGGTGTAAAAAAGTCCAGACCCTGAAGGAACCTGAGGATGGGTGCCCAGTACCCACTCACTGCCCTATGAAAACCAGGAACATGAAAGACAGACAGCAAAACCTTCAAAGGTTTTCCCTGTATCACTACCTTCTCATTTGGATGGGGAAATCTACACCATTAACAGTCCCAACAATGCAAAACAAAATGTAAGCAACGTTTACCTCATTTCCAATAATGTCAATGTTTTGCTGCACCTGAGGAACCCACTGTCTTAAAATGGCGAATAATTCTGAGACCGAAGTTTTGGGATCAAAGAGAATTTCCTGGCATGACGCATCGTTAGGATCAAAGAAAGAAAACTCTGAAATTTTAATAAATGTGTTAATTAGACTTATTAAAAGTTTCAAATAAATATATTGAAAATGATAAACAATGGGACCAAGGTTCAAATGATACAAATTCTTTTAGATGCTGGAAAAATCAGGTTTACCTTAAATAATTCTCAAAACCAGTATCAGGATCACCAAAAACGAGGCATGTCTGAATGGTTGAGGCCATGAGACTTCCAAGTTATCACACTGTACGTTATTTTAAATGAAACTAAATGTGAGTGCACAATATCAAACCCTAAATTTTCCGAGTGTTATTTCTAAGGCACAGAAAACCTTTCAAATTTTATCAGTAGCCTTCCCTCTCAAAACACAAAGGTCGTAATAGAATCACATCAATGATTAAAACAATATGAAAATAATAAATACGCCGCATATTAAGTGCATTAGAAAAACCTGCAATTTTAAATGTCCTTTTTACTCTTCTAGTTCCTTAATTTTCTATAATAAACAAGCTTCACTTTTTACCTGCTGAAGAAGCATGGGGGGAAATGCTATTCCAATAGATAAGGAGGTAGAAACTTTGCAAAAAAATGGTGATCATGGAATCTGTATTAGTAAAACCACAGAACACTGGGAAAAATTGAATGTGTGACCTAAATATTTCTTAACATATCCTTCCTAAAATTAATCATCCTATAACTGGAGAAAAGAGAATGGCTCATGAAGAAATAAAACATTTCAACAGAAGAAAATCAATTCTACCTTCTTCACCAAAAAAAAGTAGAGAATATAAAAGGAGGACCTAAAAAAGGGAAACATTAGAAAATTAAAGTCTGTTGAGCACTTACAATTTAACTACCACTCACCCCTTACCTTCCAGGTATTATTATTCTCATTTTGCATAAGAGAAAATCACACTAAATAACACTAGCTCAAAGTCACTCAGTGAATAAGCAGCAAATAGGATGTGAGAAATCGGGTCTGTCTCCAAAGTCTGTCTTCTTTACTCCCTTAGGCTGGCTGGCTCAGAGAACTCTCTTAATTCTGAATGTTAGCAGCAAACACAAGTAATGGGATTCATGAGGCTAATTTTTCTTCTTTGTATTTTTTATATATTTTCCAAAAGCATATGTACACACAATTCTTACTTTATAGAGTTGGGAGGACAAAATTATCAAAGGAGAGACACCCAACCATGTAAAACCAAGGGTACACCAGAGAAAATCAACTCTCCAATTTTTTTCCCTCCTGTGTATACAGCTGGGAAGCACTGGAGACTGAACCCAGAGGTGTTTAATCTCTGAGCTACATTCCTAGCCCTTTTTTAATTTTTAATTTTGAGTCAGGGTCTCACAAAGTTGCCAAGTTTGGCCTTGGCATTGTGATCCTCCTGCCTCGGCCTCTGGACTCACTGGGATCACAGGCATGTGCCCTAGAACTTTCCTGAGGAACCTGCGCTGAAGTTTCTTGGTTGGTCATCCTACTCTGTTCAAAAAGGTAAGGAGGGGAAAACATGATTCCCTGTGCTGAAGAACAGCTGTTGAAAAAAAGGGACCTCCCCCAGTTAAGAATGGAAGACAAGGATGGGTTCCAGCTGGTCCAAAACCAACCAGGGACCAAGATGTTGTGCCATTTTGGAAAAATCGATGAACTTTACAAAGGATAACTTGGAATTACAATGACCACTTTGGGCAACCTTTAATTTAGATAAGATAGCTCATCTTAGCAGTGTTCTGAACAGGAAGGATCCTAAAATTCTGAGAAGATGGAATGCATCCTTTGATTTGTACGCAGAAGCTCCTAAAAACAAATGATTCAAAAATACTGTGTCTAAAAGAATCTATACAGCATGCAAATGAAAGATCTCTGGTAGAAAGTTTTGGCCATCTGAGTGGGTAACCTAGAATTGCTCTACCTGCCAGAGGCACAAGGTGGATCCAGTTCCTTTTATAAACTTTGCATTATTGGCTAAAATTTTGAAATGGAAACTAAAATATTTCTGCTTATGTCTGTATGTTTTTATATATTTATATAAATAGACATAAGTAAAAATCACGCAAGTGTTTATACAAAGTAAGTATTCCTAAAGCTCTCAGAAAAATAGGAATAACTCAAATACTTTTTAGGATCACATTACTCGGGTAAATTATCTTTGGTAAATAAAAATAGTAATGGTTTACTCTTTTAAAAAAAAAGGAGTGTGTCAGCATTAAATATAACAGACATAACCTTTAATTCTAACTAGGTTTACTATTCAAATAAGCTCATGTTATAATTACAAGTGAATTCATGCTATCTCTGCTACAACATTTCTCAGTAAGAAAAAACTTAAGATGATGATGAGCTATTTAGTGTCTCATGAAATTTTCATGAGCAATCAGTGTAATTTTTAAAAACAAGTGAATTAAGTTGATGTAAGTCCATATAAAATACTGAAACACTGATTATTGAAGAAAAGTTTATCTGCTTTTGGACAATGAATGAAAGATATCCGGGTGTTAGTATGTCCGTGCTACTGTACTATCAGGAAACAGCATGAGGTATACTCACAGATTTGCCAACCCACGGAATTGGAGCATGACAGTTAAGATATGAACTATGAAGACATGATCTTTGTTGAGGAAATGACAAAATAAAGGACAAAACTGAAGAGCAATAGAAAGTTAGGAAGAAAGAGAATCTTGCGTTTTGGTCAAGCAAGCTAAAATTGAAAGAATATGAGATTAATTTCAAAATGATGCAAAAATAGAATTTGAGCTCCTCTCAGGTTAAAATGACAAAAATTTCCTTGGAGTATTGTGTGCTCCTGATAGGAGAATGTGAAAGGTTTGTGTTTAACTTTTTAGTGGCCCTCCTAGCATCAAAGATACAGGGTTTTGCCAAGATAATTTCCTGTGTTTCATGTTGTCTTTGCCAGGTCTTTGTTTAAATGTTTTCCAAGGAAAAGAGCCAAAGCTTTTTTGTCTTTTTTTTTAAACATCTATATGGCTTTCTGTACTTGCGTTTGAAATTTCTATCATTTTGGTTTACTGGATAACTAAGTACCTGGGATCCTATTCAATTAAGTGTTTTGAATCTTTTGACTTTTTTTTGCAAACATCTTAAATCTCCAACTCTGGATGAAGCCCTCTTTGACCTCAAACTGCTTTGGGGATTTTTCAGAGACCCAAAAATCTCAAAAGAGAAATGAAGAGATGTTAAAGTAATTAAGCTTATTTGCCTGGGAAGAATTATCAAGTAAAACCAATTAGGCATGAGAAGCACTATCAGACCAAGGTCATCCTTAGCCCGCTTTGTATCTGTAAAGACATGCTATTAATAAGTGTTCCAGAAACTACAAATTCTTGGAAATGTGATAGGTCCTAGAATATTATCAGTTATAATTCCCTTTGTCTTAAACTGTTGTCACAGGAATGGCCAAATTTCCCCATCAACTGTACAATGGACTCCCATTAACCTTTAACCTGATTATTGTCTTTTGTCATCAGTGCAAGAAAGGGGAACCCAAAAAAAGCCCTGTGGACATTGAGTTGAGACTGAGCTGGGTGTTCATGGAAATCAATGAGGCAAGAGGTCTCAGGCAGAGCTCCAGAGAGGGAGAGGCATGCTAGGCATGCTGTACAAGAACCCCAGAGATCCATCTGCAGAGGTGCCTCCTCAAGTACCCAGCGGGATTTCAGGATCAGTGCCTGTACCTACCAGAAAGACTGAAAAACAAGGTCTTCATAATTCACAGGATACAGAGGGGAGTACTCAAGAGTGAGGAATACAGCCCCAAAACAAAGCTCAAAAAACTTATAAAACTGCAAAAATATCCAGCATCCAACAAGGTAAAATGCATAACATCTGACATCTAGATAAAGACTACTATGCAAGGAAAGAGGACACACAATCAAGGGAATAATAAAACAGTCTTAAAGCTGACATAGACTGAAACAGTCATTAGGGCTGTACACCAAATGCTCAAAGGTTGACCTTAAAAAAGACCCAAATCAAACAAGAGATGAAACTCCGGGGCTGGAGCGGTGGCTCGGCGTTTATTGTGTTTCCCCAGCATGCACAAATACGCGAGTTCAAACTCTAGCACCCACATGCACAACGAAGTGTCAGAGCAGTGAAAGCCATGTGAAAAACTCAATTAAATATTGATATTCTCTCTCTCTCTCTCTCTCTGTCCTCTCTTTAAAAAAAAAAGGGAGAGAGAGATGAAACTCCATTTGAAGTGAAAGCTACACTGTATGAGATCAGCATCTAACTAGACATGGTAGAAGACGTGAATGAACGTGAAGATACTGTTAGTAGAAACAATACAAAACGAAAGAGAAAAAGATGTTTTTAACTGTGGAAAAAATGCATCAGTGAGTTGTGGAACAACTTCAAGCAGACTAATACAGTCTAATACACACGCAACTTGGGTCTCTGAAAAATGGGAAGAACAGAAAAAGATCCAATCATAATTTCCCCAATCTGATGAAAAGTGAAACCCACTGGCATGGGCAGTTCAACAGACCCTAAGCACAAGAACACAAAGAAAAGTATCCCAAGATACAGCACAGTAAACTTGCTCAGAGAAAAAAGCAGGAATACACATGACATAGCAAGGATGGCAGATTTCTCATCAGGAACAATACAAGAGGTGACACAGCAGACCAACATCTTTAAAATACTGCAAGAAAACAACTAAGGACCTAGAATTGCAAAGCCCGCAAATTTATTTTTTCAAAACACAAGCTGAAATAAAGATGGCTTTAGACGTAAAATAGCCGGGAGGATTCGTCATGGGTACACAAGTTGTAGGAAAATTAAAGTCCCTCCGGCAGGAGGCAAATGGCACCATGGACATCTGGGTCTACCCAGGGGAACGGAGAGCACTAGAAATGGTAACAACATGACTAAATAAGATTTCTCCATTCTTATTTAAAGTCCTGTAATTGGCAATTTACTGTTTAAGCAATAATAATAATAAAGCACCATGGCATTTATAATATACACAATGTGTTCTATGTGAACTGCCTCTGAAGACATTTCAAAGCAAAAGATCCCAAAGCTGTCCATGTTAGGACAGTACAGAGCTCACAGGACTGCCACCTGGAGGGTCAACACTGGGCTCCACACCTAAGCCCTCATTTGTGTGGACTGGTTTGGTGTTTGTCTTGGCTTTAGTCTCATTAGAACCACTGCAGGGCTGCATGTTCTGAGCCCAGCTTACTCAACTTCATCTCTGCTCTATCCTTGAAATGCTTAACTTCTCAGCTCAGAGGTCTTCCACCAATTCTTAGTATATGCCCAGGTTCCCCCCACCCACCCACTATGCCCCTGTTCTTCCCAGACTCCTCAAAAAATTAGGGCTGGAACCATCTTATGACCCAACTATCCCACTCCTGGGTATTTTCCCAAAAGAGCTAGAATCAGCATATTATAGAAATACAGCTTCATCAACGTTTATAGCAGTTCAATTTACTACAGCTAAATTATAGAACCAAACCAGATGCCCCTCACTTGACAAGTGGATTCAAAAACTTTGGTATATATACACAATGGAATACTACTTGGTTATTAGAGAAAATGATATTATGGCATTTGCAGCCAAATGGATGGAGATAGAAAAAATATGCTAAGTGAAATATCCCAAACTCAGAGACTCAAGGGCTGAATGTTTTCTCATTTGTGGAAGCTAGAATACAAGTGGAAACAGTATGATAGATGGCTCACCTAATAATTACCTCAACATGTATGAATTTTTACATGATCGGGGGAACCTTGCCTAGGATGCTGGGGACACAGGTTGCAGGGAAGGGAATAGGAAGGATATCAAGGAGACTGGAGGAAGGGAGTATAGGAGAATCTAATCAGAGGGGAACCTTCAACTTCCATGAGTAGTCCAATTAACATGGGGTTTAAGTAGGGGGAAAGGGGGAAACATGGAACCCTGGGGAACCCAAGGGGGGAAACCATGGAATGGCACCAGCCTTGGCTTGTTCTGTCATTATACATTTGTTCTTGATTGTTTGATGATGAATCCCTCCTAATTGTAAGACCATGTTTAACGAATAAAAAAAAACCACAATGCTTAAATTCAGTTACACAAAGTTATATCCATTATCACCTTTCATTCAATGCATTTATTCAGCAAATATTGAACCACTAATCTCAACAAATGACTTTATTAGCCTTTATGAGATAAGCAAAAATAAAATATGACTGCTACTCCATCCCAAAGACCTGTAGTCTAGAAAGGAAACATGACAATTTTAATTTAAGCTAGAGTAAGTGTCATAAGCAAGGTAAAACGTGCCTTAGTTCATGGTTTCCTCAATGCAAATGATAATAAACCCAGTTAACTTTTATAAAAACTGCAAATAAGCCAGGCACAGTAATTACACCTGCAATCCCAGCAACTGAGGAGGCTGAGGCAGGAGGATTGCAAGTTCAACAGCAGCCTTAGCAATTTAGCAATCCCCTCTCTCAAAAACAAAAGAAGATTAAAAAGGGCAGGGGATAGCTCAGTGCTAGAGAGCCTCTAGATTCAATCCCCAGCATCAAGGTGGGGAAAAAATAAACAAGACACCTACAGATAACTCCCAGGATCAGGGCACAGGCCTGAAAGCTACACGGAAATGTCTATAGAACCTGAACACAAACATGTAGGAAACTTGGAGATAAGAAATTACTAGAATGGATATGAGTAAAAAGACACATTCCCAATCCAATAACTTTATATCCATTAATATTTAAAAACTGTATTATCCCCACCTCCAAAGACAATTTGAAATGGTGACTCAATATTTTACCTGAAAAACTCTAAATTCAAAATATAGCAATTCTATCAAATTTGCTTCCTGGTTTTCTTTTTTCTTCTTCTTTTATCAACTACTTAATAAAAATATAGTCCTGGGGAAATAAATCAAAATAGACAAAAGCTAGGACACTTCTAAATTTACAGTTTATGAAGGAAGAATAAATGGACCAATTTAAACAGGAACCAGTCTCGTCCCACATTCCAGGGAAGGGTCTCTTGCAGTCTTTGCCTTAGTACGTAACATTTTTAGCAATTCAGTATTTTTTAACCAAAATAAACACATCAATAGCAGAAGAATGCTAGATATCTAAGCACCATTACATTCTAAAAATAAAGTCCTCTAAATCCATCATGGTGCTTAATTTCTGCTGACAGCAGAAATTAAGCATTTAGCTTAAGAGGCAGAAAATGCAATAAATGATTGTATTTCGAAAAAGGAAAGACTTAGCAATTTTATAAAAGCCATAGCAAATGGTTTCAGAACAAAAAGAACAAATATGAGTGCAAAGAGGTTCCTTAGAAGTCAAGTGACCAGTTCACAGAAAACAAACACAGCTACGGAACATACCACAGTCGGAAGGCATTGGCGCAGCAGAAATGGAAAAGATAACTGGTGTATCGGAACCTGAAAATAAAAAGGGGTATCTTCCAATCAAAGGATTTCCTTCCAATGGAAAATCTGGAAGGTCCTCTATGGTCATCTTCTAGGAAGCTACCTGTAACGAAAAATAAAAGGGGAAAAATAAAAATGCATTTCTGCTTTGTGTACAACACTGAATGACAGCCTTCAATCACCAAAATGCTAAAGTTCTTTTAATATCTAAGCTACTGGCATTTCAACTCCAACCTTCAAGAATCTCTTTCAGGATAGGAAAGAAGTTCACTTAGCAAAACTGCTATTTAAAAATACATATTGCTTCTCTCTGCTTCTTATTCAGTGAGCAGCTAATCTCTCTAGACAAAGCTCCAGAGTAACAAAAATATATTTCCTAGTAACAGGTTAAAAAAAAAAAAAGTTTAAAATGCTGAGCTAAACAGGTGACATCCTCTTAATCACGGTATTGAAAGGGCATATTATCCCTGTAGATGGATCTTTAAATTCTCATAATGCTGACACATGTTCTATCATTTGTCATCCAGTAGCTCATGCCATGTGCCCATCCCATGAAAATAATCTAGTTTGGAATGTTTCCATTATTTTCTGATATCCCAGAAAACTACTGAAAATTGATCATGTCACTTTCAGAAATGTAAGAGCTTACTGAGATTGTTCTACTTAATGTACCAGCGTCTATTTATTCTGTCCAAGCAGAAGATGGAAGACTGTGCCTTTTACACCATATCACATTTATTACCTCTTTCCCAGAAAACATGAGTGCTTAGAACGAATGTGCTCTAAATTAGACTTGTGCAATACCGTAGCCTACACCTCAGAAATGACGTAGGAATGGGGGAAACAGCAACATGGGGAACCCAAGCTGGGCATCCATGACATGCCATTAGCCTTGGATAACTAAGTATATACACATTTGTTCTTGATTGTTTGACAATGTTTCCCCCTCAATTGTAACTCCATATTCACCCAATAAAAAAAAAAAAAGAAATAAATGACCTAGAAAGTAGAGAAAATACTAAGTAAAACCAAACTCTGAAGATAAAAGCCTCAGTTTCTTTTACATCAGATCTTTAAAATCTGAAATGTTTTCAATCCTCAGATCTTATTTGTTAAATATGAGCAGAAAATCATATTACAAAATCAAACGAAAATGATTTTAGATTATTTTCAGTAGAAATAGAATAAAAAGAAAAGTTAACAAATAGTTCAATTTAGTAGCAGATAATGCCACACTAGATATTACTCAATGTATGCTCTTTCCTTGGTTAACCAATACTATACTAACTTGATCATCTCTGCCATCCTTCCCATCTCCAAGGAAAATCTCTTCTCTGAGCCAGCTGGTTTCTTCCCAATTTGATTCAATACTAGCAGAAACTGATAAGAATAAGATGCTTTTTTTTTCTCTTAAGGATTGTGCATTTAAATGAATGAATGAATGAATGGGGATATCATATATTAAATAACCTAACCAAGTTGCTAATATATTTTTTTCTTTTCTTTTTTTTTTTTTAGGGAGAGGGACAGAGACAGAGAAAGAGAGAATCAATTTTATTTAGTTTTTCATGTGGCTTTTGTTGCTCAGTCGCTTCATTGTGTACATGGTACTGAGGTTTGAACCCACATCCTCATGCATGCCGGGCAAGCACCACAACCACTGAGTCACTGCTCCAGCCCCAAGTTGCTATTATTTTCAAGGTATTCAGATTTTCTTTGATCACTTGATCCAGTGACCAGATTTTCTTGGTCACTCAGTGCTCTGAATCATTTTGACATGAACCTTGCCACATAAACAGGAAGAGGACCAGGTCAAGGAATTGGTGTTTGACAGCCGCTGGCATCTTCCTCAAATACTGTCAATGGCAAACAGTAAGACACATTACAAGGACAGCCCTCCCGCACACTATACAGCTTCTTCCTAACTCAGGATATCTACTTGCTGGCCTTGCTTTCTTGGCAGGAAATATGGGCCAATATTTAGCAAAAGCTCTGAGGCTTCTTTTAGAGCTAAGAAACAAAAATAAAGTAACAAGAATTTATTAAGGAACCATGACATGGCTCTACTATCTTGTGATTTTTCAAATACCCCCGATTCTGCCTTAACTCAGAAGTAGCAGGAAATGTCCATGAACTTCTTCTGCGTGCTTCAGGGTATCAGGACCCAAGAAAAAGGCTCAGTGAGGCCAAGAGACTCCCTCAGATTTATTTGGGATACAACTAAGAGCAGCATCCTCAATCTGCTACACTAACAGGAAATCTAAGTTGTGCCCACATTCTTTGGAATCATGAGGCCCTTTCATTCAATCTCCCACAGCAATCTGTCATGAGTCTTTATTTTCATGAGATTCCAAAACAAGACTAAGCATGTGAAAAGCATACCTCCAATGATCCTTTCATTTGCTACTTACAAAACATCTGTTCAATCACTGAACAGGTATTTACAGCATTGAACTTTTAGCCCTAGGTCCTACAGAGACTATAAAAGGTAAGCCCACCCCCAAGTTCAGTTACACATTCAACAAATATTGTTCTTACTAAGCCCTAAGCTGCACATACAAAATGTAAAGAAAGTAGATTTGCCTTTGCCGTCATCTGAAATTACAGCCTAACGCTGGATTTCTACCAGAAGAGCTGGAACCTATGAGCACAGATTCAAGATGGTTAGTGAAGGATTCCTGGGACATTAATAATTGGAAGCTGTGATGTCCAACCAGGTAGCCACTAGCCACATGTGGCTATTTAAATTAAATTTAAGATTTGGTTCATGCATAGCTCTAGCTCCACTCAGGCGCACAAAAGCTCAAGCTGTCTTTAGCTAGTGCTACCATACTGTACAAGTGCACAAAGAACACTTCATCACAGAAAGTTCTACTGAACAGCCCTGGAGGAAAACAGTGCAGCTCATTCTCTGCATATGAAAAAAATATACGGATGCCTGAGACAACAAGAAACAAAAGCTAATCCTCTAAGCAAGTCCAGGCAGCATAATTATAAATAGTAAACGAGGAAACTCAGACTAAAAGTAACCAGATAAGTGTAGGTTTCAACAGGGAGGGTGAAGCTGATCCTATAAAGATCATTAATTTATAGATTTCAAAATCAGGATTGTTATAAGCAATAAAACACCATATATAACTATCACTTATTTATAAAAGGCCTTGCTGGTGGCACTGTACCTGGTAAACTCCAAATGTTAAAAATAAAGCCTACAAATAGTATACCAGGTGCTAAATTTTCTACAAACCAGAAATAAATACAACATATTCCACAATTCAACCTTTCAGCCCAGGTAGTCCATATCAAATGAAAGTATTACAAAAATGCTATTTATGTTAGCAAAACACGATGAATATGGAGGATTTTGCTTCACAAAAATGTAGGAAACTAGACTTCTGCAATTTTCAAGCGTCTGCTTTCCCTGTCCTGCAACACCTGCTCATCTGCCATTTGGACAACTCACTCTGAACTGTGCAGACGATTCTTCAGTGACAAATATCAAAGTGAAAGTGAAGTACAAAGTACTGTGGAGGAAGGTGTTTCCTTATTGAAATGTGTCACAGGCACTGTTTTATCCTCTGATGTTACAATATGAACCACAGCTTGATACTCAGAAAGTAATTATCCCATCAGAGTATCATCCTCTGATACATATCAAAACATTGTCTCAGCTCGGAGTAGAAATCCAAATGGCCTACACAGTGTCTGGATGAAGCTCACAACTTCACATCTACTTCAAAAGAACACGAACGTTATGAGCCCATCAAGCTAATCCATAAGGCACGGGCTAACGTGTGTCTGTTCAGGACAGGTCTCAGTTCGGGTGTCCTCCAACTTCCCTTCCCAAAGCAGATGATTTACATTTAAGGATTCCAAGGTAGCAAGAGACTGGAAGGAAAGTCGTGTGGCTCAGTTTTCAATACCCACTGGCAGAAGGTTTCTCAACAATTTAATCCACAAGGGGGTGACCAGTGAGAAACCTGAGGAGGCTGACGTCCGGGAAAACGACGACTGCTGGTGCACAGCAATGCGCCCGGGAGGGACTCCGAGGGCGTCCGCGGCGGGCTCCGCAGGGGCCGCAGAGCGCTGGCCAGAACCCAGCTCTGCCTGGCTCCGCCTGGCCCGGCCGGACCCGCACACTCCGCGGCCCCAATCTGCTGCTGAAGTTAGAGACTGACAGCCACGGAAACCAGAAGCCCACATCCCGTCCCGGTGGGCCGCGCCGCCCCAGAGGCCTCCCTGCCGCCAGCGCCACCAGCGCCCACAGGAGGCGGCCGCGCGGCTTCCAGAGCCCCCAGCGCCACCGCGCCCCCCTCCCCAAACAGCCAACGGCCCCCAGCGCCCAGCACCGCCGCCCTCCGGGGTTTGCAGCCTGTCACCCACCCGCGGCCCGGGAGGCTCCGCGCGCCCCCGCCCCACCTGCCTCTTCCAGGTCCTCTCCGAGCGCCAGCTGGGGACGCAGGGGCGCGGAGGAAAGGCCGAGAGCGCACTCGCCGCGGAGCGGCCGTGTCCGGTGACCGCCGCGGAGCCACCCGCCGCGCTGCTCCCGGACCTCTCCCGCGCCCCTCCCGCCGGCAGCCTCAGCCTCCGCGCCGCGCGCGCCGGAGCCGGGCCCCACGCGGGTCGGCGCGCGCGCGCAGTGCAGCAGCCCCGGCTGCGCGCAGGCCTCGGCCTCAGCCCGGCGCACGCGCCTGCGCCCGCTCACCTCCCGCCTGCTCCCCTGCACCCCTCAACAGGCGGAAGGTCAGCCGCACACAGCCCCGCCGCGTCCTCGACGCCAGCGCAGCCGGGTGGGCTTCACGAGTTTCCCTGGCGTGGGCTGCGGCCGCGGGGATCTGTCCAGCACAGCAGTCCAGACTCTCCGAGGAGCCCCGCCTGGCCGGACAGACATATGGGGCAGCAGCTCCCGGCGCTGCCCATACCCTCCTCTTTAGGGCGCTTAGCTGGCCCAGCCTGGCCTGCTTTGCTCACTCATATCCTGGGGTAGAGGTGCTGCTCTTAGGAGCAGGGACAGCGTCTTGCCCTTTGGGGGGGGGGGGCGTGTAACCACGCCTGGTCTAGACTAGCTCCATCAATTATTTGTTCTCAGGTCTTGCTGTCAAAAGCCTACTCCATGCTATACCCACGTTGAGCAGCGTGGAGGCAGAGGGAGAAGTGAGTAGTCTCCGCCGGGCATAAGCCCCGACTCTGCTCCCTTAGATCCTGATGTCCTTTCTCCATCTCCCAAGAACTAGAGAGTAGTGAAACTGACACCCAACAGTTGTGGACGCTGACGTCCAGATGCCCGTTTTGCAGAGGAAATAAAAAGGTGTTGACAATGTGTTCCTTTCAGGAGGAGGCCTAATGTGACCACCGGCTGACGTTTGAAAGCCTGAGTCAATAGCGTCACACCATAACAACCCTCTGACAACCTTGCTGTCCTTCCTATGTGTTCACCAAGCACTGTGCTTGATGGTAACATGTTGAATAAATGAATGAATGAAGAAATGTCACCAGTGTCCCTACAAGAACAGAGGTGAGCGCACACCACATAGCTTCACGTCTTTTCCTGTAAAACCATTGATTCCAGAGAAGTGGGGGGGACTTCTGCAACTGCTTGAATCCTTACATCTTCCCTAGTAGCCATAGTCAAACACCTCCAGCAACAAGGAACTCACTACCTCTTAAAGTAGCCATTCTGTCTTGGACCAGTCTTTTAGAAAATTTCTTCCTTCCTTTGGGAGCTAACATCTGGCTCCCTGCATCTCCTCCTCTTTTGGTTGTTACTACCCTGGGAACTCAGATTAAGTCTCACTCCGATTCAAGCATTCTCTGTCCCTTAGGCTGCCACTTATATGACTTGGTTACAAACCCACTCACCAGCATGTTGAAGGAGTCCTTAGGAGATGCATTGCAGCTTGTCTTGAGCCCCTCTAAATGTGATGCTCAGGAATGAATGGGTGGTCTGTCAAATCCAAAGACCGCCACCTCTTTCTATGGCTATGCTTCTGTTAGCAAAGCTCAAAACATCAAAATGGTTGTTTGTGGTAGTCACATCACACTGTTGAACTGGGTGGAGCACACTGCCAACTAAAACCCACGGTGCTTATGCAATGTTAAATACCATTGCCAGCCCACGTCCCTGGTCAGCTGCCAATTTCTCAGTCCCTGCAGGCTCTGCATCTTCATGCACTCCCAGAGAAGATAATATGACACAGATGCTTTGAGGACTCCACCTCCCTTTCCCTGCTTTCATCACACTCTTTTCTTGTCCGACTTACCCACTTCTTCAACTGGTTAAAAGAAGGAAGGCAGCCTGCCTTTGGTGGGTTTTAAGCACCTGTAAGTGAGGGCTATTGTCACGGAACTACAGACACTCCTAACAGAGGAGCTATTAGTGAAGATTTCACAGATATACAGTTTACTTTTATTGCTGTTTTAAATTATCCCTCTGAGATAGCACTATTAACAGGTGACAAGGTGTGGCTAGCTGAGCTGTTCTTAGCTATAACAAAGGTCTCTGTTAGAACTAGCCAGGCCACTGGCTTTTTCTGCTACACCCAAATACTATGCAGTACACAGACAAATTCCCAGGACACCAGGAAGAGAGTTCATCTCTCACCTGTTTGCCTTTATTCTGAAAACTGAAGTTACTCCCTGGCCCATCATCATGAGTACAAGTACCCATTGGAGTGGGTCCCTGGAACACCCCACACACACACCCTCCATCACGTAAGTCTTAGAACTAGGTATTACCCAGGTAACAAGAGTGACACTGGACAATGGTATGGAGCCAGAACTTGGAGCTTGCACTAGGAAAGGCACACGAAAAATGACCAAGCTGCAGCTGCTGAGATGCAACTATATCTGAAGGCACAATGTAGCCACAAAGCACCATGCTGGGCAGGGATCCGCATGGGCACCCAGCAGCAGTATGGAGAAAGGGCAATTTCTGGCTGTCCATCATGTGGCACATTACCTACAGGACCTTACTTGTCTTCACTTTAAAAATGAAGAAACAGACCTTGGAAAGCTGTGTAACTTGCTTCACCTATTTCTGGGGCAGAAATAAGATTCTAACCTAAGCCTGTCTGATCTGAAAGCATATGTCAAGTCACTGTTTTGCATCACCCACACAGGGTGTCCTTCTAGGCAGTAAGGACCCAGAAATGGCTGCATTGAGCAACAGGGATCATTCAGAAATTCAATCGGCATCAGGAAGGTCTTGGCAGCTATCAGGAACCCACACACTGAGAAAGGGGTAGGAGGCATTAGGCAAAAGAGGGCAGTGTCACTGCTCTTACAGGCAGGATGCCATTCAAAGGGAAGAAAGGGACTCCTTTCTACAATGTGAGTGTAAGGGGGACCAAGGTCATAGGACCATACAGACCTCTAGCTGTCAGAATCAGGGCACCAGACGGGAACACAAGTAGCAGAACATATACAGCTCAAGAGACAAATGAAGCATTGAGACAGGATGCAGAAGCAGAAGCATATCCACCGATAAATGGGATCGTGGTATACATAAAGTGACACCCTAAGCCAATGAGAAAAACATAGATTACTTAGAGATCATGCTGAGAAAACTGGCTTAGTTAATGAAGAAAAGGCAACGCCATGTCCCCCACATCTGCCAGGTAAACTGGAGACCTGCATATGAAAGACAGAAACTGGGAGATCATCTCTATGAATGTGGGTTAAGTTTACTTCAAAAACTAAGACTTCAAGACTGAAGATGTTCCTCAGTAGTAGACCACTTGCCTGGCATATGCAAAGCCCCAGGTTCCATCTCCAGCACCTCAGGAGGAGGAGGAGGAGAGGAAAGAGGAGGAGAGAAGAGGAGGAGGAAGAGGAGGAGGAGGAGGAGGAGGAAAAAAGAAAAGAATGCAAAAACATAACCCTTAAAGCAAAGCTGGGAGGATTTAAATGCATCATAATAAGTCTTTCCTTCCATTAAAAATGTTATAGAAAAAAGTTAAAGCACTCACAGATCAGGAAATGATATGTGCTGTGTACAAAAGCAACTAGAGATTAGTATCTAAAATACATAAGGAACTCTGGGGAAGTCAACAGAAAGCAGTCAAAAAAAACAAGGTAAAAATGAGAAAAGGATAAGAGCAGGCACTTCAAGGCAAGGAAGGCTAGGATGGCAACAAGTGCAGAAGAGCTGCTGAAACCCCAAGAACAGAAGCAGTGCGACAGGACTGACGCCACCACTGTGCGCTCTGGGAGCACGGGAGCCCTCATTTACAGTATTTGCTAATTTCCATGGTGCCCGTACTCTCACCACCACTGATTTCAAGCTACCTGTGTGAGGTCACCGGACAAGAAGTTGGGAGGAAATGCGCTCCATCAGCTCTGGTGAGCTGCTCCAACATACCACTGCTTTACCCATACAAGTGGCAACATGTCAAAAAGATACTGCCAGGATATGGGAAAAGGAGAATCCTCATGCACTGCTGATAGCAATTGAAGCTGGTAAATACATTCTGTAGTGCAAGGAGGCATCGTTGAGGGGAAAAATCAACATGCTTTAGGACTCTGCAAACACCTTCCTTGGTACACCTCAGCAAAACCCTTACTGTCCAAAGCACCTTCTTCACATGACTTCCTGGAAGCCAATCCCTCATTCACCAGGTGATCTTATCCAGTTCCTGGCTTTAAAATATCATCTCTGGTTTCATGATTCCCAAATTTATATTGCTAACTCTGAACTTTGGACATATATCGAAATACTTACTCAACATCTATTCTGATGTATACTACAAATATAACATTCAAAGTGGAGCCCTTCCCCATAACCTTCCCCTTGTGAGCAGATGGAAACTCTCTTCTTCTGTTTGCCCACTGGAGTCCTCCTTCCTTATGGCTTCTCAAATGAAATCCACCATTCTCATTCTCTCAAAAGTTCACGACATCATGCTTATTGAGGAAATTCATCAATGCCATGGAAATCCTTACCAATCCGTAGCCACTGGAGATCCAGAACCTCCTACTGCTTCTGCTTGGGCTTGTCTTCCTCTGATCCATCTCCTCTCCCTGCTCAAGGTTGCTGAAGACATCACAAACTGAACAGAACTCTGCCAAACTGCATGAGTCTTAGTATCCACATCAATAGTTCTCATTTCAGGGTGCACATTTGAATCACTTGGGTATCTTTTGCAAAAGAAGCCCAAAAGACCCACTCAAATACTCTGATTCACTGGTCTAATTTAGATTCACACTATCCTGTAAGTTAACTCACTGTTTTGTTAGCCCCAGAAGATATCAACATGAAATTTTCAAACCCAGTTTATTAC
>PVKS010030801.1:0-24050 GCA_004027875.1 Aplodontia rufa
AACTCTGGCTTGAGCAGGAAGTCTCGAAAGCCAGAGCTATGGATAGAGACATAGGAGCCCTTGACATCCTTCTTGGCAGGAGCCTCAGCCCCATCTCCCCCAGCTGCAGTTTCCACCTCATCATCTTCATAGTCCAAGAGCTCATTGTCCACATCATTTTCTGCCATAATTGGGCTGGCAGGGGGAGAAGGGGAGGGGTCTCTGGATCAGTTCTCCCAGAACAGGTGAAAACAAGGGAGAAGAGACAGCTTGATAAACAGCAAAAGAAAAAACACTAGTTTCTCATAGAAGAGCTGGAAAGGGGGAAAAAAGATGAAAAACTTCATCAGTCAAAACACACTTTCGTCACCTCTTTCCCATTCCCACACTTTCTACTCCCTAAACTGTGAACCCTTTATATGATAGAAAAAGTAGACAAATACAAAACGCAGCAATGAAAAACAAACATAATGGAAAAAGTAGTCTCTGGGAACATTTCCCCAAAAGATTTAATATCAAACAGCAGAAAAGTTAATTTCAAAGAGGTACACCAATATATAAATTCATAATTGCAAATAACAGTGATTAAAAATTAATAGATCATGAAAAGATGTTTATGAACGAAGAAAGCAAATGACAAGAAAATTCCTTTAAAATCCTTAAAAATACGATTCTATGCTTTCCTTATAATGTCGATTCCTAACACAGCAGCCATCAGTCAAGGGTGATAGATTAAGGTCAGCACTGCGCAAAGCGCTCAATTCTCGAAATTAAACATCATGTGGCTGCCAATCACCCCCTCTCTGGTTTCTCGCTCCTCAATACCCTCCCCTTCCGTTGCTTAATAAACCTCTATGTAATTAATAGCGAGGAGCTGGTGTAAGAGAAATGGCTCAGGAACAAAAAACTAAGCAGACATCTGGGTGTACCTCAAGGGTAGACCACTTGCCAAACACGCGCGAGACTGAGTTCAAACCCTAGCACCGCAAATAACTAAAACAAAAAGAAGATAAAAGCAAAAAGACATTAATGGTAAAAAGAAAGTTAACAATTAAGAAATATCTCCGCTCCAGCTTTAACAGAACGTTTACCAAGTGGTGTCACATCACTCTTCCGTTGCTACTCCGCAGTTAAGACACATTTCTAACAAACACAACGACACTACTAGTAAACGTTTAGAAAGCGCTCCAAACAAGGGTGGGCAAGTTGAGATGAGAAAGTCCAACTGGGCCCTAACGCTGGCTCCTCCTCCTCGTCCCACAAGGGGTCCAAAGACGACCCAGGGGGAAGACGAGAAGAGCCCCGCCCTCCACAAATGCCCAGAACCTGAGTACGCCTAGCGCCGCCTCTCGACGTCCAGAGGCCTTGTGTAAGCGAGCGACCCACTGGAAGAGCCGGGAGCAAAAGGAACACAATGGCGCCTGGGCCACCATCTTGGATTGTGTCCCCTTGCTTCCCGGCCTCCCCCCAGGAGCTCTTCGCTCTCGAAAAGGACAGAAACAATGGAAATAACTACCCAACCAGGCTCCGGTGATCAGATTATCGCCTGTGGAATGGGTATCAAGAACCCGTGTGATAGGATGACCTGGGAGAACCACAGATGGAGGCGGATGGTGGCGAAGGCCAAAACTTACCGAGCAGGGCGAGCGCGAATGGCGGCTGCAACAGCGACGAAGGAGGGAATCTGCCTTCACTTCCGGTTCCAGGCTTCTCTTTACCCTAGCCTCCCGCCTTCTCGGCTGCCAGAGCGCAAGCGCATGGTGCCGGAAGAAGGACCTTCAGCCGTTCTTTACCTCCGTGCGCTCCGGGGCTGCCTTTGGAAAATGCCTGTCAGAAAAATATTTTAAAGCCCCTTCTAACTCTTCCTCTACTGCCAAAAACAAGACATAAAGGAAACAAAGGTCCTTTCTTGCTATTATCTTTCTTCCTTGCCCTGCTCTTCTTCACGCCCCTCACCTTTTCGTTCAGGTTTTTGCCACGCAGGTTCGCTCTCTTAGGTATACCTCCGTGGCCGCGCGAGAAAAGAACAGCGGGGACTGCGAGTTCCCACGGGGTCCTTGGTCTGGTAGTCAAGGTGACCTGCGGAGCGCGGGGCCTGCTGCGCTAAGAAACGTCTGACCCCTGCTGAGGGGAGGGGGAAAGCAGGTGTCCTGAAACGAGTGAGCTTTGCTACTCCAGCCCTTTCCCAGCTGTGGGGACGGAAGGTGGCGTTGGCCCAAAATGATGTTGGCTGAAGTAGCTTGTGCCTTTGGGTAAGGAAGGGCTGAGTCAGCCCAGTGGTAAACAAGACCTAGATTCTGCCCCAAGTATTAAAAATAAATGGTAGGACTTGAGAGTGGTAAAGCTTTCTTATAAATATTGTTAATTGAAGCAGAATGTTCTTATCCCCGCCCCATCGTTCAGCCTGGATTTTTTTACTAAATCATTTGACATCTCCCCCTCTTTATTTAACGCTAAGTAGCCATTTCCATTTTATAGAGAAGTGAATCAACAGATCCAAAGCAATATGTTTAGTAAGGTTACAGCCAGGATGTAAACATCACTAATTCCACTAATTCTCTATTGTATCCTGCGGGCTTAAAGAATCTAGTTAATAAACACACTACGGATTACCTCGGCAGTTAAGTCCTTGGTGAAGCAAGCTTGTCCTCTGTGATGACAAGAAATAATACAAAAATGGTGTCTTAGAAGGGCAGTTTTCCTAGCCATAAGTATCATTTAATTTATTTCATAGTATTTATCAACTGCCCACCCTGTGCTAAGTGCTGTGAAGACAGTTCTGTCTTCACAGAGTATAGGTAACAGAGGCGACAACATATAAATATAATGTCAAGCCTCAAGTGCAAAACAAGGAAGAGAGGAAAGCGTGCTTGTATCTACACTCCAACTTTTCTCTTTCAGTTATTGTCTGTAATCCTCAGATTCCCAAGCAAAGAACCAGATGTGTTTCTCACTTCAAAGAAATAAAGAACTGCTATTTGCTTTTTCTCTCTCTCTCTCTCCAATAAGTTTCAAGGAAAGCCCTTTTGGTGTTAGCATATGTAAACAAAGAACAAGAGCGACTGAAAATGAGATGGTGAGGCAAAAGGAGGCGGCTTCAACTCACCAATTGATTTGCCCATAGTTATTTTATTGACATTTTTTAATTGTTACAAATGGAAAGCAAGGTGTTGAGGATATAGAAAGGAAAGTCATGCATATGTAGGATACAGCATCACTTTAGATCTCAGGAAGCAGCGTGTATCTGGTGAGTCTTTGGGAAACAGAAAAAGAGGAGAATCCAATAAAAAGAAAAGACCAGCTTGAGAGAGACAAAAAGAAAAGCTAAAAGATTCTACCTGTAACACACAGAGGTCACTTGGGAGGGTAGAGGGGCATACTGGGGATTGAATCCAGTGGTTTTCTTCTGCTCAGCTACATCTCCAGCCTTTTTTTTTTTTTTTTTTTTTTTTTTGGAGACAGGGTCTTCCAAGTTGCTGAGGTTGGCCTAGAACTTGTGATCCTCCTGCCTTAGCTTCCCAAGCAGCTGGGATTATAGGCAAATGCCACTGAGCCCAACTCATTTAATATTTTCAGACATCATAAGGTCTCTGGGAAAAGAGAAGTAGGAAGAACAAATTCTTCAGAAAATTACTAGGGTCATAGAATGAATGAGTGAAATTAGACAGCCACCAACATATGTCAGGAAACAACAGTATTTAGGTTTTGGTAGGTGAACAGAAGGTAGTAACAATGTCACAGGTTTGCCATATATTGAATCACAACTACTATTTTCCAGGAATTATGTTAGGCTCTTACAGAATGACTCTAATTGTTGCAGCAACTTCACAAGGTAGGCTTTATTAATCCAGTTTTACAGAGGAGGACATTGAAGACTTCCAGATTAACTAGAATGTTCCAGTTGCCTGGCCAACAAGTGGCAGGATACGGAGAGGACCCAAATCTGGCATACCCTGAAGTCAGGGTGCTTTGCACATCCCTACTTCTCCATGTTCCATCCTTCACATGAAGGGTTGGAAGACAATGACTTGAACGCTTACAAGGATATAGCAAGGATTAAAAAACATAAATTCAGGTCTGAGGAGGACATTACAAGTTTTATAGGAGAATAATGGATCCTGGCCTAGCTTTTCTGGGGGAATAGAAGAATCACGGTGGTAAGTGATTTTTTTTTTTTTTTTGTAGTGATCGTAGGGATTGAACCCAACAAGGCCTTGTGCATGCTAGGTAAGGAAGGCAAAGGAAGATGATTTGATTTGGGAAATTTCTTCGAGGAAGAGAACTGGTTGGAGGAGTCAGAGTGAATGGTGGGTCCTAGGCAGTGATCCGGTAGTTGGGGTGGACCTGGGGCCTGACATCGAAAACCATGCCAAGAAGCTGAGCCAGGACGCGCTCCCGATTTCTTTGCTGGGAGCTCTGCATGCCCTGTACTTGGCGCCTTGTGGCCTGCTCCACTTCAGCTGATAGGTTCCCCTGGGAGCCCATGGCCTGGGGGAGAGGAAAGGGGGAGGAGGAAAGAAAGAAAAAAAGCAGAAACAGAGAAAGGTCCAGGCATGTGGAGGGGAAGCTCCTGAGCAAGGCCAAGAAGAAAGGCCTTTTCAGAAACTATCCACATCCTACAGAAATGGTCGAATATCAAAGAGATTAACAAAAACCCCTGTTCTCTAAGAACAGACATGCAACTTCATCCTAAACCAGAAACAGTAAAGTCCCCATCACCCATGACCATAAAACTCTGCCCCCTACCCTAAATGTGATCATACTCCACATACTGTGGCAATTCCTCCTACCCCCAAGCTGTACATGTCCTCAAAACTCCCAGACTCTCCTACATATCGTCTCAAATATTACCAATATTGTGGCCCTTGCCGGAGTCCACTCAGCCTTCTACCATCATATTTTCTTGTTGAGTCACTTGTACACACCTTACTACATGCACCCACCAGCTTGCACCTGGGTGGGTCCCTTCCGGACTCCCCCACAACTCAACTCCCCAACAACTCACTGCCTGCTGCTTGCTCTGGAATTCCTGCTCCCGCTCTCTTCGATATTGCTCCACCTCCATTTGTGCCTCCTCCTTTGCCTGCTTCAGTCGTCGGGCCTTCCCTGGAGGCATAAGAAAGGACAGTGGGTGGGATGGATCCCCCACCAACTATGATATTAGGAGTCAGTACCTTCCAGAAAATTATTTGGCCTTCTCTTAGCCAAACCATGTGCTAGATTCTAACACCCACCCATTTCTTCCCCCCTAATTAACCTTCAGCCCCCCACTCTCAAACTGAAAGCCTTGGGTTTTCCTTAAGGACCAAATGTTTGCTAACCCCCACCCCCAATTTTCTTTCCAGATTCTTAAGGGAGAGCGACTTACTCTTTCTGGCATCTGCTACTTTCTCAGCAGCCCGCTTCTCAGCTTGCAGGAGCTGCTGGATACCTTGGGACTGACTGGCCATTTCTGTTCTCAGAGCTGATGCTATTTCCGAGGGAACCAAGGTAGCAGATGGCTTCCCCCACCCTCAGTGCCTACATCTACTCCTCCTCCAGCTCGTTACAGCAGACCTCCACTGCCTCTGGGTCTTAGTGCTCCCCTTTTCACTCAGCCTCCTGCATTGGGTGTCTCCCCCAATCTGATCCTCCCATTGATGGATGACTGGTCCTCCTCTCCTACCTCTCACTCAGGCAGTACCCAAAAGAGCCGCCTGGGAGCAGCAGAGACCAGGCCCAAAGCAGCCGGCGAACTTCGCGGCAGGTGGAGGATCTTTCCAAAAACCAAAGTCTAGGGATGGGAGTAAGGGCAGAGAAGGGAGGTGTATTTGGGTGGCAGGAGGAGAGCTTGATCAGTGGTCTCCGACGAGGCATAGAGGGAATGAAAACGGGGTGAGAAGGTAAGGATGTCATTTTGCGACGCGTGCTGGGAAAAGAGGTGTACTAGGCTTCTCTTAATTCTCTCTCTTCCATCTGCATTTTTTCCTACACGTGTCCAAAGTCCAAATTTCTGAAATAATCTCACTTGTCTCGTTTGCTCTGTGCTGCGGTAACGGTTGTCTTCTTACGTCTTTTCGGCTCCGCTTTTCTCTTCATTGATCTATCCGTGTTCTTGGCCTCATTGTGGCTTTGGTTTACATTTACACCATATTTTTTATTGTCTTTATCTCCCGTTTTCTCTCTTTAACTTTTCATCTTTCCATCCATCACTGAACCATCCCTCTCTCCTCCTAGTTAAGGCGGACAGGGATAACCCTCCAAGTAGCCCTTTTTTTTCCCCCACGCCTTCGCCTCGCCTCCTTCTCCTGGCTTCTCATCCTGTCTTCCGGTTTCATGGGGACCCTTTATCTTACATTCTCCAGTTTCCCTCCGGAGGCCTGACCAAGAAACCACTGTTCGGGGCAGAAGGACATCCGGTAATGCCCCTCACTGTTCCTTTCCGCCCTAAACCTGCGTCTGTGCTTGCGCCATTTCCGCCAGCCTGGAGTGTCTCCGCCCTCCCCACCTCCCTTCTGCGAGCGTCTTAAACACAGGCCTCGGGCCTACAGCTCTAGGGGTACTTGGGGGGCGGGGGTCTGGTCTGATGAGTAACCCCTCCCCCCAGGTCCCAGAGGAAGAAGCCTCTACATCTGTCTGCCGGGTACACTCTGTTCAATTTTTAGATCATTATTGGAAATTGTGACTTTTTAAAATTCAAATTTCTGCTGATAAAATTTCCACAATCAGGCCCTATTTGTTTTTTTTTCTCCAAAATCCTTTATAAAAGATTTTTAAATTTACCTAGGCTCCTGAGTCTTAAGACAATTATGTATCTTTTTCTCAACTTGTACGTTAAAAAATTGTCTGTGATCCTAGCCCCACTCAAAATGTTTTTAAAACCTATCATCTGGTAAAGGAAAAGAGTTAGAATAGGCCTCCGTTTTCGCTGGAGATGTGAAAAGAAACAGGGGACTTAAAAGGAGAAACAAGGGAATGCCTGAGATGGAGGGAGAGGGACCATCCAAGACTAGAGTCCTGACTGCTGCCTTTTTTCCCTTCTTTCTCAGCCCAAGAATTCCATGGCCTCAGCTTCCCGCCGTCAACGTCGAGAACGTCGCTTCCGTCGTTACTTGTCTGCAGGACGGCTGGTCAGGGCCCAGGCCCTTCTCCAGCGACACCCAGGCCTTGATGTGGATGCTGGGCAGCCCCCACCACTGCATCGGGCCTGTGCCCGCCACGATGCTCCTGCTTTGTGCCTGCTTCTTCGCCTTGGGGCTGACCCTGCCCACCAAGACCGCCATGGGGACACGGCGCTGCACGCTGCTGCCCGCCAGGGCCCCGATGGTGAGTCAGCCTCGTGGGGAACAAGGACCTAAGGGGCTGGTCAGATCTGAAGTGAAAGCCAACTAGTAGCTGCAAAATAAACTAGTTATTTGGTCAGTGGAAGCTAGGGAGGTAGTTGACAAAGTTGGCATGTACCTATGGTTGGTGCCTTTACATTACTAAGATACCATTATCTGAAGAGCCCAACATCCCCAAAACAGCAACTACTCTTCAAATTTCATGTCTTTGTATATTAGTAACTACTTTGTTTCTTGACTGGTTGTTTGCATTTGGCACAAAAATAGTACAGAAGTTAGGCTCTGAAGTTGGATTGCTTGAGTTCAAATCCCTACCTGCACACTTAATAGCTATGTACGAAATTGTTAAATTGCCCTGAGGCTATTTGCCCAAGTGCAGAATTAAAATAATAGCAACCCTTACTATGTACCCCATATTTCTCATAAAATAACTAATTTAATCCTCACAACAACCCTATGAGGTAATTATGTATATTTTACCCCATTTTCCAGATGAGCAAACTAGGCACAGAGAAGTTAAGTCATTCGCCAGAATTACACAGCTCTTCACTGGTAGAACAGGGATTGTAATCCAGGCAGCCTAATTAACTAGTGGCCATGCTTTTAACAATTACGCTGTCTTGTAGTATACGTTACAGAATTATCAGTGATTGTGCCCATGTTCAAAGTATCAGACTGTGATGTGCTTTTTGAGAATCAGTTGACATAATGTATAATTAGAATACCTGACACACGATAAGTGCTTGGTAGATGAGGGTAGTGGTTGTTCCCATTGTTATCAACAGATACATACTCCCTTGCACAAGATTCTGAAACTCAGAAACACTCTGGGAACCAGTTTTCATCAGTCTGCCACCAAAACTCATTTAGTGACAAAAACCTAATCTGAATTAAAGTAGGGCTTTCTCTGATTTGTTTTTATCCTAGTGATGTCAATATTCAGATATGTCATGCCAGAAACATTGATGTGTTTGATTACTGGGGCTGCTCAGGCCCTCCTTGGCTGCCTAATCTACAGTATACATACTTTTAGATCAGCTCTATCAAATGTCAAAAACATCTGAATTCTGCAAAAACCTTTGACCCTGAAGGATGCAGATGTGGAACCTGTTGATATTGCAGTTGCAGTGGAAACGGCTCTGTGGAGTTATAGCCCTTGTTACCCAAATCAAAGGTGAAACCCTTTTCCCCATCTAGGGATTTCCTTCTAGAGTAAGAAGATTAGAGGAGAGCCTCTCTATTAGGATGGAATATGCTCATTTTGTTTGATTTGCTTTTTATTTCATCTCCAGCTCCCTAAGTATGTACAGGAACCCCTTTCTCCTTCAGACCTCCCTTATATAGTCAGAAATCCCCTTTCTTTAATTCTGTTTAATATAAGTGTTTGTATGGTTACATAGTTACAGCACCTGCTTGGCATGCACAAGGACACAGGTTCAAACCCCAGCACCATGTATGCAACAAAGTATCAGAGCAACAAAGGCCACATGAAAAACTAAATAAAATTGATTCTTTCTCTCTCTCTCTCTCTCTGTCCCTCTCTCTTTAAAAAAAAAAAAAAAAAATCTGTCTCTCACTCTCCTTCTCTCTTTAAAAAGAGAAAAAAAAAAAGAAAGAAAGAAAAAAAACAGGGGAGTTTTACCAAGCACGGATATCTAATTGGCTTGATGTTGTAGCAGGCAGGGATTTGGAAGGCAATAAAAACTAGCCCAAGGCAGAACTGCTTCCAGATAGATCTCAACACTACAAATGAGAGAGATATGCAGCATACCTCTGAGCCTAATTCGCTTCTCTAAAATGTGAGTTGTGATGAGTAAGTGAGCCAAATATTTGGTGCAGTTTTGACACCCACTGAATGATAAGCATGGTATTTTTATATAACTCAGTTAAGGCTCTTTGAGTAGCAAAATGTCCCTAATAGTGTGGTAGGCACTTCCTTCATTGTACTGAATTCTAAGAAGCATGGAAGACTGTTATCCAATTTACAGATGAGGAAAGTGGGGCCCAGAACGTTTCAGAGCTGGCCCGAAATCTCAGAGCTGGGAGGCGATTGTCTTCCAAAGGGACCTGCGCACTGCTTTCATGATCATAACCTGTTATCCTCTCAGGCTGTATTTCCTTCTGGTCCCTTGCCAGCTGTGCCACAAGGTGGCCTTCTAACACCTGGATCAGGAGGCCCCTCTAATTCAGCTGCCAGTGCTTCAGAAACCACCCCACCATAGTAAAATGGAAGGTCTTTGAATAGATTAAATGGCCCAAAATCCCCTGCCAGAAGTTTTTGCCCCTAATTCCCATGTTAAGTCTGAGGGATATACCAGTTCATGCTCTAATCTTTGAAGACCTGAGAGAATGGCTCCCACCATTTGGGCTTTGGATGACTTATTCTTGGAACCTATCCCCTCTTGGGAAAGTGGTCCTAGCTCCTAGAGACCCCAAAATAAACCTTAGTGAAACAATAACCATTCTCTGCCTAGAGCAAGAATTAGTGAACGTTGCGAAGCAGAGTGTCATTTTCTCACAATCCTTATAAAAAGAACAAAACCCAAAGCCAGCCTCTTCTTTTCTTAATGTAACATTCACTGCACTTCTGCTCTGTGCCAACATAGTACCAGACATTCAACATCAACTACTTTACTTTAATCTGCATAGCAGAAGCAAGCTTTGACCCCATTTTACTATGACCGAACATCCGGTCTATGTTCTGCTTGCCTTTCCCACCTTACCTCTTGCTGCGCAGCCACAGACCCAAGACTCCAGCTATGTGGCTGTGTTTTCAACGACCCTAAATACATCTTTCACAAACCTTCTTGTCTCTTGCCTTTCTTTCTGCGTGATTTCCACTTTGCTAAGCATTGTCCTCCCTTCCCATCACAAGCCCTACCTCCTTCTCTTAAGCCCTTTCTGACCACCCCACCCACTTTTACCTTTAACTCCACTGGGCCTCAGTCAATCTTCACTTAATATAAATTTTTGATACTACCTTTTTGTTTTTAAACAAGCTGGTCTTGAACTCCTGGGCTGAAATGATCATCCCACCTTAGTCTCCCAAAAAGTTGGGATTATAGGCACACACCACTGTGCCTGTCTGTGATACCAGCATTTTTAAAAAGTGTATTCAGGGATGGGGTGTGGTTCATTGATGGTAAGGTGCAAGGCCCTGGGTTTGATCCCCAGCACCACAAAAAAATGAAAAAAATTCTTCATTCTTTTTACCAGTTACTGTGTCTATACTTTAAGTGTAGAAGTCATGTCTTTTTATGGGCAAGGAAACAGTAGTGCCTCCATCACTAAGACATCACTAAGTAAATATTTCTTCCATAAAATTTTTTCATACTTATTTTAAACCACTATGAATGTATAACATATTAACTAATCAACACTGGGAAATGTTGATCTATACTGATAAATTGATGATAAAGGTGGCATTTCAAATGCTAGAAAGGAATGGAATGTTTAATAAATTGTTTTGGAATATTTGGCTTATCTAGAGAAAAATAGAGCCCTACCTCACACCTGACTCAAAAGAAATTCCAGGCCTAGCATGTGACATTCCCCTGTAGTTCCAGCTACTCAGAAGGCTGAAACAGGACAATCTCTTGAGCCAAAAAATTGGGGGCCAGCTTAGGCAGCATAGTAGGACCTTGTCTCTTTAAAAAATAAATTTTGGGGACTGGAGCGGTGACTCAAGAGTAGAACACTTGCCTGGCATGTATGAGGACCGAGGTTCGAACTCCAGCACCACATATGCAGAAGTGTCAGAAAAACAAAAACCAGATGAAATAATAAAGAAAACTGACTCTCTCTTTAAACCGAATAAATAAATTCTGCAACCCCTTCCCATACATAAAAGTTAGAAGGCAATATCAAAGAAAACCAGCTTTAGGGCTGGAGCAATGGCTTAGAGTTAAAGGGCTTGCCTGGCATATGTGAGGATCCGGGTTTGAACCCCAGCACACATACACAACTAAGTGCCAGAAAAATGAAAACCAGATGGAAAATAAATTGATTCTCTCTTTAAAAAAAAAAAAAGAAAGAAAAGAAAAGAAGCTTTATCTGTGGTAATTTTATTTCTTTAAAAATAAAATGATGTATCGCTTCTTGGCCTTTTGGCTAAGATCAAGTGTAAAAATAAAATGATGTAAAATAAAGAGAGAAAGAACCAAAAAATAAATAAATAAATAAAATGATGGGGCTGGAGCAGTGGCTCACAGTTAGGGTGCTTGCCCAGCATGCACGAGTACTCGACTTCAAACCCTAGCACCACATACACAGCAAAGTCTCAAAGCAACGAAAGCCACATGAAAAACTAAATAAAAATTGTTTCTCTTTTTCTCTCTCTCTCTCTCTCACTGTCCCTCTGTCTTTAAAACCAAAAAAAAAAAAAAATACATTTAAAATTAAATGGTGAGGGACTGGAGCAGTGGCTCAGCGATTATGGCGCTTGCCCAGCATGCAAGAGTACACGAGTTCAAACCCCAGCACTACATACACAAGGAAGATGAGGATTTAGCCTGAGGGTGAGAGTTGACTAACAATTGATTTAGTCCAAACCTCACATGGGACAAAATCTGAAACACTCCCAGAGAGGGTCAGAAGCAACGAAGTCTCAAAGCAATGAAAGCCACAGGAAAAACTGAATAAAATTGATTCTCTCTTGAAGCCAGCCTCAGCAGTTAGGTGAGACCCTATCTCAAAATAAAAAATAAAAAGAGCTGGGGATGTAGCTCAACAGAACACCCTGGGGTTCAAACCCCAGTGCCAAAATAAATAAATAAAATGATGTTGTAAAAATTACAATATATCAACATACCCCACGGTAGGAACAATGGTGTTTAACACTATATTTTGTACTTTTTTGAATTTTTTTTATTTGTATATTTGTGCGTATGTGTGTGTGCTGGCAATTGAACCCAGGGTCTCTGCCTACTAAGCACATGCTTTACCTAGACACCCAGCCCGAATTTTTTTTAATTTCTAAAAATAAATATAAATAGGTATAAAATAGTAGAAAAATGTAATACAATGTTTTGTAATCTTAGGACAAGGGAGTACCTTAAAAATGAAATACAATTAAAAGTCAAGAATACAACATTGAGGGGTTAGGGATTTAACTCACTGGCAGAGCGCTTGCCTAGCACACGCAAGGCCCCAAGTTTGGTCCTCAGACCTGAAAAAAAGGGGAAAAAAAGAATACAATATTAAGCTAGGCGTGGTGGCTCTTGCCTGTGATCCCAGAGGAGAGGCTAAGGCAGGAGGATTGCTAGTTCAAAGCCAGCCTCAGTAACTTAGGAAGGCCTTAAGTAGCTTAGTAAGACCCTGTCTCAAAATTTTAAAGAAAAAAAGGACAGGAGATGTGGTTCAGTAGTTAAGCACCCCTGGGTTCAATTTTTAAAAAAAATACAATATTGATATAAATTTAACTTTAGTATAAAAGACATACAGGAAACTGGGTATGATGGCACACACCTGTAATCCCAGCATCGTGGTAGTCTGAGGCAGGAGGATCACAAGTTCAAAGCCAGCTTCAGCAACTTTGAAAAGCCCTAAGCAACTCAGCAAAACCCTGTCTCACAACAAAAAGTTAGCTAGGATGTGCCTCAGTGGTTAAGTGCCACTGGGTACAATTCCTGGTTCCAAAAAAAAAAAAAAAAGACATACAGGAGAAAATATAAAATGTATTCTTCAATATATACAACATACTATATAAAGGAATCTATAATATGTGTATGTGTGATTTCCAAGAGAAGAGTAGACAATGGATATGAAGAAGTTATTCACAAAAGAAATATAGGTAACCAGGGCTGGAGAGGAGGCTCAACAGTAGAGTACTTGGCATAGCACGTGTGAGAACCTAGGTTCACCCCAGCACCACATACATAACTAGGTGTCAAAAAAACAAAAATCAGATAAAAATATAAATAAAATTGACTTTTTTTGAAATAAAGGAAGGAAGGAAGGAAAAGAAAAGAAAAAAGAAATATAAGTAGCCAGCTTGGCTCAGTGGCACACATCTGTAATCCCAGCCACTTGGGAGTCTAAGGAAGGAGAATCATAAATTGAAAGGTCACCTAAGCAATTTAGTGACACCCTTTCTCAAAATTAAAAATAAAAAAGGACTGGGCTGGGGTTGTAGCTCAGTGGCAGAATACTTGCCTAGCATGTGTGAGGCACTGGGTTCAATCCCTAGCATCACATAAAAATAAATAAGTAAAGGTATTCTGTTCATCTATAACTTAAAAAAAATTTAATTCTATTAAAAAAAAAAAGGTCTAGGGATGTAATTCAATGATAGAACACCCCAGAATTCAATTCCAGGGCCACAAGAAAAAAGAGAATTTAAAAAAAGGAAAGAAAAAAGATTTTAAAAAATATTAAAAAGAAGAGAATGATTAATAAAACCATTTTTTAATCTATCAGACTAGCAGTATGAAAAGAGTTAATGGAAGCAGGGATGGGAAAGGCAAGGAACAGGAAATGAAAGTGACCAAACTATGTTATATAAGTATGAATATATCACAATGAATTCCACTTATATGTATAATGCACCTATTAAAAATTAATTTAAAAGAAAAAAGCAAAATTGCACTTTTTTTTTGGCACATGTTCTTTGACTGACTCAGAAATTCCACTTCTGAAAATCTATCCCACACAAATACTATAATAAGTCCCCAGGTATACATACATAAAAACAATGCTTTCGGAAATAAAGTCTTGTCAATCAAGAATGGAGAGATTTGTTTGTTTTGTATGTACACAGAATGGAACATTAATTACACAGTCATCAAAAACAATGACGTGGACTTTATATTCCTGTGGAAAAATAGAATGATATGTTAAATGAAAAAACAAATTGTCAAACAATATGTATAGTATGGCTCACACGTCTCTGATCAAATTTGTCATATGTTTGCATTTATGTACACCAAGACAGGACTGGAAGAGACCACTGCAAACTGTTAGTAGTTATTATTTATTCCTTCCTTAAAAAGTAAGAAAAATTCATTTTGGTTTTATCCCTTCCACATTAAAATATTAAATTAAATAAAACTGAAAGGAAAACCACCAATAATCCCACTATCCAGACATGAGAATTTTTACTAATTTTCTTCCATCCTGGTTTTTTTTTTTTTTTAACCCAACCATTTTCTCTCTCGCTCTCTCTCTTTTTTTTTTTTTTTTTTTTAAGACATGGTCTCACTATATCACCCAGGCTGGCCTCAAATTTCTGGGATTAAACTATCCTGAGTTCCAGCCTCCGCTGGGACTATAGGCATATAACTTGCAGGGTCTCTTTTTCTTTTAAACAGTTAAGATCAGATCCTATATGCAGTTTTGTAGCCAGCTCTTTTCACAAGCAAACATTTGTAGTGATTGTTTTCTGTAGCATATTTTACTAATTATGTTTTTTCTGGTTGAAAGCCTTATTCCTTAAAACATATGAATTTTTTTTTAAATGCAAATCTAGGAAACCATCCCCCCACACACATATCTGCAGTGAGCCCTGGTGGGAATAAGCAGTTGAAAGACAAGACCAAGTACTTGCTTGGTAGGTAGTACAAGTCAAGAGTGCACATGACAGGTCACAGCAGCAGTACTAAGGAGAAGTACCCATTCCCGTCACCCTAATATGATTTGAGTAGGTTTGGGGCCTTGGCTACCCAAAACTTGACCCATTTTGTCTTCCTGCCTTTCTGGCAGTGACAGATCAACCCTTCCCCTATGCCATCTTTCTTCCAGGTAAACAGTACTTTCTAGCACCACCAAATAAAGCTTTAATGCCTGCCAGCCCATTTATCCAACCTTAGGAAAAAAGTAGGTCCACAGGAAGGGAGGCTGCCTCACTCAACCTTCCTCTGTCCTCTGAGCAAAAGAAGTGGTTGGTGACCACAGAGGGTAAGCTTGGCCCAGAACAGGGTGCCTGGGTTGGCAGTGAAACAAACAGCATGGCACTCCACTCACCCTGAAACATAGATAGTGAGGGCAGGGTTCAGGAAGAGTGATGTTAGGAATGTCAGTCCCTGTTCTCTGTTTCATACCAGCTCCTGAGAAAGACTGAATCTCAGGCCTGTTACGCTGGCTTAGGTGAGCAGTCATTTGGAAAGAGCTTATTCTTTCCTGTTGAAACCAGTACCTTGCACATGCTAGGCAAGCACTCAACTACCCCTGAGCTTCATCTCCAGTGCTTTTATTTTATTTTTATTTTATTTCTTAAGAAAGGGACAGAGAGAGAAAGAGAATCAATTTTATTTAGTTTTTCATGTGGCTTTCGTTGCTCTGACACTTATATGTGGTGCTGGGTTACGAATCTGTATCCCTGCGCATTTGAGACAAGCGCCTAAACCACTGAGCCACCGCTCCAGCCCTGATTTGATTTTATTTTGAGACAGGGTCTTGCTAAGTTGCCCAGACTGGCCTCAAACTTGCAATACTCCTTTCTCAGCCTCCTGAATAGCTGGGATTACAGGTGTGTGCCACCTGCATGACTGTTGAACATGTTTCTTGTGGCTCAACTTATTGCTGGCCTTTCCCTCACCCCCATTGTTGTCCCTTGGGTAAGGCTAACTAAGAGAAATTCCCCTAAAAACATATTTTATCAATTCATCAAAAAAAATGATATGAGGGCTGGTGTGGTGGCTCGGTGGTTACAGCGCTTGCCTGGCATGCACAAGTACGCGAATTCAAACCCCAGCACCACGTACACAACAAAGTCTTGGAGCAGCAAAGGCCACATGAAAAACTAAATAAAATTGATTCTTTGTCTCTCTCACTGTCCCTCTGTCTTTAAAAAAATATATATGAAATATATATTCCTAGTGGTATAGAGTAGAGCTTTTAGATATTTTGGCAGTCTGATATGTAGTTTGGAGTGAGAAACACAGTAAGAGTTATATAGTGACAACATTTTCAAGCCAAAAGTGAAAACACAGTAAAAGGATTTTGACATTACTCTAGCTGGAGGCAGGACCAGAAATTGTCATTAGACATAGTAGAACCCACCAAAATAGTTTGTGGGAACACAGATCTGAGCAGTTTAAACTATCATACTTATAATGCATGTAAACTATCAATAAATGTTTGTCAGGGATGGTTATTCCCTAATACTCAAGATGCATCTTTCTGTTGTGTTAATACCCTGGGATCGAGTAACTAGCATAATTCAAGATGGGGACCCCTCCAAGATTTGGAGTCCCAGCTAACTTCTGTTCTCTGTTTTCCCACCCACAGCCTACACAGACTTTTTCCTGCCACTGCTGAGTCGCTGTCCCTCTGCCATGGGAATAAAGAATAAGGATGGAGAGACCCCTGGGCAAATTCTGGGCTGGGGCCCCCCCTGGGATTCCGCTGAAGAGGAGGAAGAAGATGAGGCTTCCAAAGAGCGGGAATGGAGGCAAAAACTGCAGGGCGAGCTGGAGGATGAATGGCAAGAGGTCATTGGGAGGTTTGAAGGTGAGGAATCCATTGCCTTCCACAGCTGTCCTTCCCCCGTTGGCTGCTTTTCCAAACCCCCTGCATGAATGTTTCACTCTGGGGTCCTCTCCCTAACCATCATCTTCTCACAACCTTTCTCCAACTACGCTATCCTCCTTCCCAATCAGATGATGCTTCCCATGAGACCCAGGAACCTGAGTCCTTCTCAGCCTGGTCAGATCGCCTGGCCCGGGAACATGCCCAGAAGCGCCAACAGCAGCAGCGGGAAGCAGAGGGCCTCTGCCGACCCCCAAGAGCTGAGGGCTCCAGTCACAGCTGGCGACAGCAAGAAGAGGAGCAGCGTCTCTTCCGAGAACGAGCCCAAGCCAAGGAGGAAGAACTGCGTGAGAGCCGAGCCAGGAGGGCCCAGGAGGCTCGAGGGGACCAAGGGCCAGAGCCAGCCAGGGCTGGGCCCAGGGCAGAACACCCCAGAGGGGCGGGAAGAGGCAACCTCTGGCGCTTTGGTGATGTGCCATGGCCCTGCCCTGGGGGAGGGGACCCAGAGGCCATGGCTGCAGCCCTGGTGGCCAGGGGCCCCCCCTTGGAGGAACAGGGGGCTCTAAGAAGGTACTTGAGGGTTCAACAGGTCCGCTGGCACCCTGACCGATTCCTGCAGCGATTCCGGAGCCAGATTGAGACCTGGGAGCTGGGCCGTGTGATGGGAGCTGTGACTGCCCTTTCTCAGGCCCTCAATCGCCATGCAGAGGCCCTCAAGTGACCCTAGTGAAGGAGAAGAAACTGTGGGTACGCAGGCTCAGGGGCAGGCAGGAGGAAGGGTAAGGTCAGGGATGGGGACAAACAAGGAAGAGGCAGATGCTACATGGAGAGGATATGGGGTGGGAGCGAAACTTGTAACCAGCGGGGGTGGGGTCATATGGGCCTCTACCACTGCTCTTGATTCTGCCGTTTCCTAATAAGACCTGGTTCCACGTCTCACTCCCAGAGTCTCCTCTGCCTTTTTCCATCAGTATGGTTTTCATCACCCATGACATCTCCTTTCCCGCCCGCCTGCCGAAACCCACAGCTCCTACACAAATGCAACATGCACGCACACACTGATACGTGTCATCAGCTGGAGACCAGAAGGCCCCTGCTTGCCTACCCTCAAGGTCAGCCTCAGAAGGCCTAGTTTGCCCCCCAGCCTCACTTTGCTCCCTACACTGGGGTTCTGTCCACTCTGCATCCTGTGGCTGGAGAAACAGATGTGAACAGAGGCAAAAAAGGAACGAAACCAGTTCCCCCGCTCACCCAGCTACCCAAGCAGAACCACATCCTCCTCCCCACTTAACACCTCCTCCCCCCCCCAATGCAGGGCTTTCCCTTTGCTGAGTCACTGAATGAACGAGTAGGGGGCAGCTAGGGATAGGGGGCCATGGGGAGGCTGGAGGAGGATAAAGGATAGAAGCAGAATGGATGGAGGAAAAGCCCTGTGGGGGAGGGAATTTCGGTTGCTAAAATTAGGTGCAGGGGAAGGAGGCGGAAAGAGCCAAATTATGTAACCTGGGTTGTCTGTTCTTAGGCAACCAGAGATCCACACCCGTGGCTAGCCAGGCTAAGCTTCCAGCTAGTGCTGCCTTCTAGCCTCCTGGTCCCATCTCTCCTCTGGAGCCCCAATCCTTGCATCTTCCTTCCAGCTTTTGCCCCATCTCAAACCTGGTCTTATCTCTGGGCAGCACAGGGTTGGCCTGTCACATACACATCTCATTTTCCAAAAACTCTTACTTGAGGTTCTGAGGAACTGAGGAAGAAGACTTGGGATTCCCATGAAGAGAGGAGGGCTCCATTCCTCCCGTTGTTCAAACTCCTATTCCAGCTTCCTGGAAATGTGAAAGTGTAGGCCCAACCCTCTGCTGTCACCCAGAACACCCAGCTGGAAATGTGAAGAAAGAATAGGCAGAACTGAAAGGAGAAAGTACAGGCATGCACTGGTATGTGCTTGTCTATATCAAAATCTTCCAAATCAAAAACTTAATTGTCAGGGCTTAAGCCCAGGTCTACACAAGGAGTACAAATGAAGGTAGGTTTTAAAGGACAGGGAGGGGGAAACCACTAGGGACTTGAGGTAGGCATAAGACCCTACAGAAGATAGGCCCTGAAGTTAGGAAGAGACCCAAGGCCTCAGAGGACCAGGTAGGCAGATGTCCTGGGATGGGAGGGGGAAGGGCTGGTGAGAAAGATCCTGTGAGAGGAAGCTGCTGTGATTCAGAGAAGAGACTTCAAACTGTGAGCAACCCAGGCGTCCGGTTCCTCTCACAGACCGGAGATTTCGGAAGTGGCATGCAAAGAGCCCAGGTTTGGAGTTTGGGGGAGTTGGGGCTAAGGTCCCTGAGCTGGCAGTTGAGAGGAAAGCAACAGAAAACGTTGGCATCTACATTTGCTGCTCCACTCAGATGTGTGGACATTATTTTCCCCTCTGCAAGAGTTACATAAAACCAAAGCAAGAACCCCTGATACATGGGCCCCAGACCTCCCTCTTCAACATCCCTCCCTGATGTCTGGCCCCCAGCCCTGATGGGGGTTCCCCTGAGATGAAGGCTGTTCACTTTCTCTGACCACACGGTTTCCGCTTCTGTGTCTCTTGTTTCCTAGGCTGATAAAAATACTGAGCCCTAGAGGCCCTGCTTCCTTTGACCCCCTGATGCCAGGTAGCAAGCATCCTGTCCACCACTGTGGGGGCTGGGAGTGGCTACAGGGATCCCCCAGGGGTGACTCAGTGCCTACTGAGAAATACTGGGGAGGCAGAAGTATCTACATCCCTGCTGTCCCGCTGGAACTGGGAGTTGGGTGTCTATGGAAGATGCATTAGGGTTCAATTTGAGAAATGGAGTTGGGAATGAGACTGGTGAGATTCAAGAGGATAAGTCTGGGGATTGGGGGTGGGGACAGGTTTGAATTTTGTTAGGAAAAGGATATGGGAAGGATTCTGTTCAGTGCAGGCCAGCTGAGCATCATGTACCCGAAGATAAAAACAAACCCAGCTTCCAGTTTGCAGTCCCATAGAGGGACAGAACCATAGCTAAATAACTGGTTGAAGGAAGGCCAAATAAACTTTACAGTCAGGCACACTGGATACAAGAAAAAGAGGCATTGAGGATGGAAACCACACCTGAGTGGCCTGTGGAGAACAGATGAGAGATTCAGTGGCTGGAGGTAGATGAAAAGGCTTCGGAGGTAAACAATGGCTTGAGCAGGGACTGGGAAGGTATAAAACGATATATATACAGGACAAACTGTCCTGAGGTAGAACAGCACAGGTATGAGGAAGCATGTGAAGAAAGGGCCACAGAATGCCAAGGTTAGGGATTTGGGCTTTATCCTGCAGCAGTGACCCTGGGTACTACCTTGAAGGGGGAGATCAGAACACTGTGGGAGCACACATAAGGAATGAAAAGAAAATCACTTTTTTTTTTTAATACTGATGAGGTATAACCAGTGCTTTTTCTATCATCAGTAATCCTGTTGGGGTCTCAGGACACAATATCTCAAAAGTATGATGCTTTGGCTTGCTGCATGGGTGCTTAAAACTGAAGCAAACAGGCTTCAGAGGCAAGGTTCTCTCTGCCCTTCCCTTGTCCTGTCATACTCCTCCTAAACTGAGCCATAAAAATCAGAACTCCTTTTCCCCAAGGTGGGTCATAGAAACTAGAATCCTTGCACAAAGTCAGACATAAAAACCTAGAAATGTTGCCCTAGCTTTTCTCTCCACCTTTCTGTGTAAGAGCTGGCCGTAAAGAAGTTCTCTGGGAGTAGTAGGTCCAGAGGGGTCCTGCCCCAAACTTAAGAGCAGGAATGTCACACAGGCCAAGAAGAATCTGAACAGGCCTGCTGAGTTTTCCAGCTTGGTCTGTGTGCATTGGGTCCTGACCTACATGGCTCTTCATTTTTTTGTCATCAAATCTAAGCATAAAAATGGACAGTTTTCTCTGTTCTTTAGATCTTTGTTTCTGAAGTCACCGGTGTCATGTAAAACTTTGATTAAATAAATCTTATGCTTTTCCCTTGTTAAACTGTCTTTTGTTATAGGAGTATGGGTCACGCCTCTTAAGAGGGGTGAGGAAAGGGATCAAATACACCTTTTTGCCCATCCACCACCAACATCAGTCCAAAAGGTGGGTGGTAGAGCCCCATTATATAGATGAAAAAAACAAGGCCCATAAATATATGTGATCTGCTTAAGGCTACACAGCTAAAAAGTGGTGGAATTAGCATTAAGCTCATCTGACTCCAAAACTTTTATTCTTTCTCCTTATCTCCAAATGACAGTAAGCAATGGAATAAATAGATTGTGTAAACATTGAGGTGATATTAAGACATGACAACTGGCTAGGTATAGCAAGCAGCTCATGCACATGATCCAGCTACTCTGGAGGCTAAAGCAGCAGGATCACAATTTCCAGGCCAGCCTGGATAACTTAGCAGGACTCAATCTCAAAAAATGGGAAGGGTGGTTGGGGATTTAGCTCAGTGGCAGAGCGCATGCCTAACATGCACAAGGCCCTGAGTTCAGTCCTTAGCCCTAAAAAAAAAAGGAAAGGAAAGGGCTGAGGATATAGCTCAGTGGTAGAGCACTCCTGGGTTCAATATCCAATACTTAAAAAAAAGAAAGAAAAAAGACATGACAGCTAATTCACCATTATCAGGGAGAGAGGAAGCTTAGATGACTAAGTTTTTTAGCCTAGGAGATTAAAAAGATAATGATGCACAGTCTAATGGGAGTTCAATTTCAGACATTCTATCAATGTGTTTTTATTAAACACTTGTTGGGAGCAGGGCACTGCTACACGATGTGTTATAAATGAAAAAGTCACTGTCAAAGAATTTGCCGTTCAGCCAGGCACAGTAGTTCATACCTGAAGTACCAGCACTTGGGAGGCTGTTCAAGATAAGTTCAAGGCTAGCATAGGCAACTAGGGAGGGAGCTAGAAAGGTGGCTCAGCAGTAGAGCACTTGCCTGACATATATGTGTTGAACCCTAGCACCACATACACAAGTGTCAGAAAAATGAAAAAATAAATAAAATTGACCCCCTCTCTTCCTCTTTCTCAAAAAAAAAAAAAAAGTGAGACAATATACAAGTAATAACTACACATAATAATGGAGATACAAACTGGGGGTGGTGGCACATGCCTATAATTCCTGCAACTCAGGGGACTAAGGCAGGAGAATCTCAAGTTCAAGGCCAGCCTTAGCAATTTAGCAAAGCCTTCAGCAACATAGCAAGACCCTGCCTCAATTTTTTTAAAAAAGGGGTGAGGAGGGGGAATTAAGGATATGCCTCAGTGGTTAAGCACCCTGGTGCCAAAATAAAATAAAAGAGTGGAGGTGCATCTGCTTAGAGTAATAAAGGCCCAAAGAAAGCCTACTGAGTTTGAGATGCTTAGCAGAACACTCAGATGAAAATTTCCAGCAAGCAGGTGTGGAGCTCAAGATTTTGAGCTAGACAGATAGGTTTGGGTATCGCTCCTTCCCATTTGAGATTGATCCTTAAGTGGACAGGATCCTCAGGAGAAAGGGCGAAGGGACCAGAAGAGCACAGAGGGTGATCAAAGGAAGAGGTACCAAAAAAAGGAGGGGGGTGGAAGGGCAGTCTAAGAAGTAGGGCAAGGGAGGGATGTGCAAGCAGAGACTGGGCAGCCAGATCTGGGGCCTCAAAGAGGTCTGGTGGATGAGAGTTGAAAACATCATTTGGGTTCAGGAACTAGATGATTACCAATTTTGAAAAGAACAATTTCCATTTAGTGGAGGGGCAGAAATCATTTTACACAGTTGAGGAATGAGTGGGAGGTGAAGCAAAGGAGGCAGTGGGCATGAGTGGTGAACACAGAAGACAGTAACTAAGAATCATTTCTTAGTTCTACCCACAAATTTAACAGATGAGGAAAATTTTACCAGTTCCTGAAAAAGCAGTTTGTCAAGGGGTCTTGAGTCTTGAGACGGAAAAGGAAAGTGAGAGATGGAATGAACATTTGCAAGAGAAAGAGTCCAGGGAGGAATTTTTGTGATTATTTTCTAGAAATAAAATTGAATATGTTTATAAAATGGACATGAAAAGAGAAAGATACTCAATACATAGGAAAGGTGGGAAGAGGAAGTGGGATGAAGAGGATAGACAAATTGGGCACAGTGGCCTGATATTCCAGAGACTTGGGAGACTGAGGCAGGAGGATTTCAAGTTCAAGGCCAGCCTCATCAATGTACCAAGGTCCTAGGCAACCTAGCAAGACCCTGTCTGAAAATAAAAAGTAAAAAGGATTGGGAATTGTAGCTTAGTGGTAAGACGTCCCTGAGCTCAATCCCCAGTACCAACAGGGGGAAAAAAAAGTACAGATAAAAGAATCGACCTTGGAAAGAGTACTTCTTTGAATCAAGAAGAAAGGAAAAATGAAGCATAAAAAAGTGGATGAAAAAGAATAAAGGAGAGTCACGTTGGATGGGTTTAAGCTCAATAAAATAGCTAACACCACCACCAACTGATAGTGAAGAGGTAAGGTGAGGGGCATGGGGATGTGAAGATCTAGAATATGACCTGCAAGAGAACAAAAGGGAGTTGACAAAGAATGACAGAAAGTTTTGTGAAATCACACTGAGGACCCTCTGAGGTTTGAAGGCCAGGAATAGCAGTAGGTCCCTTATGGTTTTGTTTGTTTGTTTGTTTGTTTGTTTTTGTGTATGTGTGTGTGTGTGTGTGTGTGTATGTGTTTGGTTTTTTTTTTTTTAAGAGAGAGGGACAGTGAGAGAGACAGAGAAAGAGAGAAACAACTGTATTTAGTTTTTCACATGGCCTTCGTTGCTCTAACACTTAGCTGTGTACGGTGCTAGGGTTTGAACCCAGGTCCTCGTGCTTGCCAGGCAAGCGCCAAAACCACTGAGCCACCGCTCCAGCCCCAGGTCCCTTATGTTGACAAAATTCTCCTGGAATGCTTGGCAGCCAAGGACAAAGACCCAAGAATGAGACCTTTGGGTTTACCCAAATCAAGTTTTTCAAGGTCACTTTGGTAGAATAGCAGGCAGGTAAGAGATTCTAAACTGCCAGTGAGAGTTTAGTTAAAAACATTGACCCTGCAGGCTATGTTACACAAAATAAGAAAGAAGAGAAGCTGGAAGTCTAGTTGAGAATGAAGAACTAATTTGATGGAGTCAGGGGATGGGAGATGGGGAAAGTGGGTAGTTGTGATAAGAGAGGGAATTGAGTTATTGAAGGAGAGTCCATCCCAGTGATGCTGAGGTTGGAGGTGCAACCTTTTTCAGGGGTGGCTAAAGAGAAACAGGCTGTAAAGCTGT
>PVKS010030802.1:0-24056 GCA_004027875.1 Aplodontia rufa
GGACCGCGGGGTGAAGCTAAGTGGTAAGGTGTCCCTGGAGGTTAATACCCTGTAACCCCCAAATATATATACATATGCATATATGTGTGCATACCTATGTATACACATGCTTTATATGTACAATCATATATATATCACAAAAAAACAAAAATAAATTGTGACATAGTACTTTAGGACAGATTATATTCTCACAGGAAGTGTTTAGCTTGAATGTCGCTGTGGGGAAGCAATCAGACAAACCCAGAATGTGTCTTGTTCCTAAGGACCCTGTGTGGGATTCTGCAGATGGCGAGATGTGAGGGAGATGAGAGGAAAGCTGTGTAATTTGTCTATATCAGGGAGATAAAAGCACATCACAGCCAATAAAATGTAGGAATTCCACTGAATCCTGGATTTGAAAAAAAAAACTGAAAAGGACATTTTTATTTTTGAAAAATTTGGAACTTGAATATAGACTGCATGTTGGGTGACGCTATTGAGTCACTCATTCTCTGAGATGTGACCAAATTGTTCTGATGAAGGAGGGGATGTGTTTGATGATGCCAGCTGAAGGATTTAAGGGGGTGGTAAATTTATCTCACTCTCTACACATCATTTGGGACAGTGTGGAGAGAGAGGGGGATGTACTTTGTGGAGTAAGAAGGAACTAGATGGTAAATTGAGATGAAGATGCATGATCATTCATCATGCACTGTTTTCAACTTTCCTGTGGATTTGAAAGCTTGTGGATTCCAAAAAACAGAAAAAGAAAAGTCTTTTGAAAAGATTAGATCACCACCCCCCAAAAAAAACCAAAACAAAGAAAAATAACAAGAAAATAATCCTTAATACAAAATAGAATAGCTTTCTTTAGCCCAGGTTTTCTGATGCAGTCATTTCCTCTTCTTTAAAATGTGGCTCATGCAGGTATTTTATATCCTTTTTAAGAAATAATGAAAGGCTCTAAATGAGTATGATTTCCTCTGCTCTCCGCTTTAATAAAGGTTTCACTCTCTCAAGTAGTTCTACAAATTGGACCCTCCCCACCCCCACGGCGTGAGCTGGTTGGAGGGCGCTTGCCTAGCATGCATGAGACCCTGGTTTCCACCCCCAGCACAGCAAAAAGTAAATAATAATAAAAATAAAAAGAGGCTTTTTTACTTTGCCCTACTGAGAGAGAGCAATACCATCACAGACCGACAGCTTTGGGAACTGAGATTGACCTTGCACATTTAGAAAAGCCGAGATGGACACAAAGTGGCTCCCACCTTTCATCCCAGCTACCCAGGAGGTTGAGATAGAGGATCACAAGTTCAAGGGCAGCCTAAGCAACCTATCAAGACCTCGTCTCAAAATAAGAAATATAAGAGGTTAGGAGTGTTGCTCAGTGGTAGATTATTCATGAAAGGCCCTGGGTTCAATCTCTAGTCCAAAAAAAAAAAAAAAAAAGAAGAAGAAAAAGAAAAAGAGGAAGAATTGAGATGCTCCTGAGCATAGTTCAGGCATGAATTTCAAGTCCAACATTTTAAAGCCATGTCAAGACATTTGACCTCTGATTATTTCAAAGAACTTGGGTGGAAATTGCACATCACTGAGTCCATGTACACAACTCTATCCTCACAACTGGAAACTATCCCCAGAATATCCTCTAGAGACCCACCTCAGCAGCGATGGCTTTCATGTCATTGTTGAGCAGGGTTTGGGCAAATTTTCCAGGGCTAAGACCACTCAAAAGTGGACCCAAGGTCACGAAAGAAAAGGTTGAAGAGAACAGAGACGTTGCCCTAAAGAAGAGCAGAACATGTGTGCGATGCTTCTGCGTATCTGCAATATTAAAACATAGACCAGCAGCGGAACGAATTCTCACTTGCTGTTAGCTGTAGAAAGAGTTCAATATGGACTCAAGAACACATGGTATTTTAAAGGGAAGAGGTCAGAGGCAGAATGTACAATGTCCCTGCAAGTGATAAACTCTCCATCAAAGAAAATATAAAACCGGGAGCTGCAGATCGATTGTTGAGCGAGGCATTATGCTAGAGATAACTCGAGCATCAGGTCAAGGGGTGACTTGAAAATCCCTAAGGTACCTTCCAGATGGGTCACATTTCCCTCTTGAACTAGGACCACTAGCCATAAGGAAAGAATCTGACCTCTGCGTTGACTGTGTCCTTGGCTGTTCCAAGAGCTCGGAGCAGTGTAGACCCACAGAAGCCTGTGGGCACAGCAGGATGGGAACTGGAGGCTAAGGTGCCTCTGGGGGTGCCTTGTTGGTCTTTGTACATCACTCCCTCTGATCACCAGGTACCTTAGACAGCCTTTGGAAAAGAATTCAGAGGCTCTCAAGCTCCCAGCAGGAAAGCCTGGGAGCACTGTTGTTGGAAATAGCTCCCAACCTGCATCTCAGGCAGGTATTTTTAGGCTCTGTCTTGAAGACACAGAAACTTTCATACATTTCGGCTTCTTTGTCTAGAGTCACCGCAGCCCCAGACATGTCATTGAAAGGGGGTATAATTGTGGTCTCCTCCACCCACCAATCTGAACGTGTCTGAAAGAGCTTCCTGCTGCGCAGCAGAGGGGTTAGAGAGCCTTTTGTGGCAAGGAAAGTCAAAATGGATTTTTAAAAATAATAATATGTTGATCAAGAAGAGGGGAAAATCTATTGAGAAGAGGGGGCTCTGCACTGCAGCTGATATGGAGAGGAAGGTTACCTATTATTTTGAAACCTGGTCTTCGTTCTTCCTTGCAAGCTACAGGATTCAAGCTTGGAGGAGCTAACGTCTCATATTTGAGGCTAGGAAATAAAGACGCTTGGAATCATTGGAGTTAGATCAATGGCTGTTATTAATATGAGGCTCTCTGAGGAATAATTATGACTGTCAATCACTGGGCATAGGCTGACATTAAAGGAAGAACTAGGAGAGAAACTAAAATGAGGCAGGGAAGATAAGAATTGGCAAGAGGCATTCTGATAGTGCATAGGAGCTTGGAGTGGTGTCCAAGCTGTCTGATAACCATCTCAGGACAGGTCAACAAAGGTGACACGGGCTATGTTTTGTGGGACTCAAGGAGAGCTGTCTCAAGGACTGATGTTCCAACTGCAGGAAAAATCTGATCGCGAAGGTCTGAGATAGCACCAGGTACTTGTAGCTCTCATGACCAAGGAACTTGACATTAATCAAATCCCCCACAACAATGTTACAGTCATATCTGGGATCAGTGGGTTTTGATACCAAACATCAAAGAAAAATTGAGTGAGGGCAGGGGTTTATGTGGAGTTGGTTTAATAAATAGATGTTGGCATTTTTTTCATTGGAATAAAGGAATTGCCCACACATTCCAGAAAGAGATCCCCAGTCATCAATTCTCTTAAGTTTAACTTGATTAGAAAGCAAATATTTACTCCAGGAGTGGGGTTGAAGGAAACTCAGAGAACAACCACAGTGTCTACCACAAAGGTGACCCTTGAGAGCCCCATTGTCATCAAAAGCCAAAATCTAGGGTACTAAGACTATACTCAGGAATGCTGTGTCATTTATAAGGTCCAGTGCATACTGAAAATGTAGAGCCCCTGGTTCTCAACTGAGGGGTAACAATAGGGCTACAGCAGAGGCATTGACCGAATGCAGGGCCCTTCTGGGTGGGGCCTTGTGCATCTCCACGGGCCCCACACCTATGAAGCCACCTCCCTTTGGAGTAGATCCCTATCTGAGGGTTGCTCAGATCAGGAGCACTAGGAGATGCTGGCCTAATGGAAACCAGAGTCTCTGCTGATGTTACTGGAAAGACAGGTAAGGACAAGTCCAATTGGACTTTTTAAAATAATATGCTGATGAAGAGAAGAAATAGAAATCTGTTGAGGGCAAGGGCTCCAAATTGGCACATATGGGCCCAGAGGTTACATTTTTACAAGGTTACGCTGCCTGATGGGGCTCAATATTTAGTACATAGCATTTAATTCAGAAATAATTGCCTGGTCCTACTCAAGCTTCACATTTCTCTCTCTCTCTCTCTCTCTCACACACACACACACACACACATAAAATAGCGTTTGTCAAAGTTGACTGGGCACTTACTATATGATAGGTAGACTAAAGGCTTTTACTTGATCTTCACAACTACTTCACTCCAACCAGCTGAGGCTCTAGAGACAGCTCTCTGGCTGAAGGATCTGCAGCCACAGCAGGAGCAGAGCCTGGATGCTGAGGTCTGATTGGGATTCTAACCACTAGGCAACTCTCTCTTCTCTAGAAAGCACTGATTCACTTTCTTTTTAGAACAAGATGAAATGGTCTATCCCACTTGGCAGTCAAGTGGCTTGGATGATTAGTGGGCAAATCAGGTGCACACATAGCCGCAACTCATGGATCTGTAATTGAGGAAGGGAGGGAACAGGGCCTGGTCCCCAACTCCTCTGAGCCTTTGTTTAGCCACACTCTCTTAAGACCTCGGGGCTGGCAGGAACTCCAGCATGTCCCACACGTCCCACACCCTCTGGTGGCTACCAACAGGGCCTGGCAGACAGACCAAGAGAAACAAAATGAAAAGCCCCAGGGAAGAGACCACCACACAAACACCTGTGAAATCTTTTTAGGTTTACACTGTGTTTTGTGATCCCTAGAAATTAAAAAAAAAAAAACAACTCAGTCCAAGTAGGTTGTAAAAGTTCAGAGCTGAGCAGAGAAGGGGTTTCATGCTAACTTTTCATGCTAAAAAGCAGAAAAGCATAAAGGGAAAGTTAATTAAATCATAACTTAGTTGTTGAGAAAACTTTGTTCCTGGTTGGAAGGAAATTACCCTAGGGTTGAAGCAAAAATTGTACAGAGCAGGGGAACACAAGGCAGCTTATTTTAACATTTTTTTCCATTCTCTGCCCTGGTGGGCAATGTCAGGGAATAAGGGAATCTAAGAGAAAGGAGTCTGAGGATCTCCTATCCCAGGATTTACAGCTGCCCCCTCTCAATGAATGGGGCTGTTTAAGAATAAGATCCAAGCACACTTCCAAAGGCAACTCTGAAACAAGCAGCAGCTTGGCCTATGAGTCCAGAGTTCCAGCACCTGTAAGGTGGGGACATCTCCTCTGTCTTGCTAGACCTTCTCTCTGCTTTAGGCATCTCTGTCAATCCCAAAGAACTTCTCAAAGGCAAGAATTACTTTTTCATTCACCTTTATCCCTTAGTACTTTACCTGACACATTCAAAACTGAAAGTCTCAAAAAATTGAACTGGTGCTCTGATGTACCCCTGTACTCCCAGTGGCTCAGGGAGGCTGAGGCAGGAGGATCGCAAGTTCAAAGTCAGCCTCAGCAACTTAGGCCCTAAGCAATGTAGCGAGACCCTGTCTCAAAATAAAAAACAGGCTAAGGATGTGGCTCAGTGGTTAAGCACCCTTGGGTTCAATCCCTGGTATGTATAAATTAATTAATTAATTAATTAATTAATTAATAAAATAGTTGAACTGGGAAGAGGTCAACCGAGTTGTTAAAGTGTTTACTTGAGACCCAATTATTTCCGTTCCTTTAAATCTTGCTCTCCAGATTTTTTACTTCCAGTTGCAGACTAAAAAGAGGTGTTAGAGATTTGTAATGGCCTTGCCATTTTACTATATTACACATATATTAAACAAAAAGAACCATTTGCTGCCTTGTGTGTTCTTCCTACATCTCCCAATTGTGTATGCCTGAAATAAAAGAAGAAGAAGAAATTCATGGGCAAGCCAGGGGTACTCTATCCCTGAGAACAGCTTCTGAAATACCAGGCATAGCTCTTCAGAAGCAATAGCCATCCATTGCAACGTGTGCTTTCAACAATCCCCAAAATAAAATACAGAAAATAAGAGTCAATGCCACCACTCTCTTTAAGTCCCAGAATACTTAGAAGATGCTGACTAAAAATTATGCCCTAACATTCACTGTCAGGGACCCTGCTCTATAATTGTGTCTATTCCTGTTCATCCCGATAAAGCTACCAGCTTCATTTAAGACATACATTTTTATTAAGCATCTCTTGTGCAAGATAGTAGCTGTTTGCTCCCAAGGATAGTGCATCTTCGCCATAGACACTGGATTTCTCAGCATTTGAGCTCAGCAGTTCCAAATGAGGGATGCCCGGTAGGTGGACGCGAGGCTCTTCCAGCTACGAAAACAAGCAGGGAGAAGGAGAAACGAGACCCAAAGAGGTGCCTGATTTCACCCTGTCCTACTCCACCTCCCTCAGTGCATGCATCCCAACCCTTATTTTTCCATTCAAGTTGGGGAGGATCAGGACAAAAAAAGAAAGAAAATGGGGAGCATAAAGAGAGGGCAGCCCAGCATGCATAACTAAATGTCAGGTTGTACAGGAGAGACATAATTAAAGCCCAAGATGACAGATAACGATAAAATCAGATTGGTTCCTTTCCACATGGAAGGAAAACATAATGTTGTCATCCAACCCAAGCTTTTTTTGTAAATTGAAATTACAATTTTATTTGGAGCTATTTTTAAAGGTCTATTAATTAGAAATTGGAAGCCATGCCAATGCAAGAAATTCCATAAAAGGTGTTAGATTTAATGATCGATCACCGAGGACTATAATTAAAAGATGGTGTTATCTGAATATCAAATGCTCTAAATCTATGTTTGTTTTTCACTGAAAATAAACAAATTCGGGAGCAAAAAAAAATAGAAAAGATATGTGCAAAATGTAATGATAATGGTTGACTTCTAAACAGCTAAGGAAATTATAGTCATCATGTGTGGGAAAAGAACAAACACCTCTTAATTGCATTTCATTATAACGTACCTTTCTCTGCTCGGTTGTATATATTAATTATAAAAATCGTGTTGCAGAGTGAAGAGGCTCTACAATAGTTTTTTCCCCCCTTCTTCTCTTAATTCTGTCTGAAGCAGGATGGAAGAACAATATTATCTGTCATCTGCAGAAAGAGCTTTCAAAGACAAAATCATAAAAAGAATGAAAGGCTATTATATAAAAAAGAAAAAAATGCTTTGATTTCACAGATTTTCCACTTATTAATGTTTAAGGTTATCTGTTCTTTTAGAAAAGTGTCTTCTCATATTGTTTTGTATGTGTATGTTCAGGTAACATCACTTTCTGATAACTGTATCACATGGCATATGCATTACGTAGATAATTGTTAATGGAAGGGGGGAGTGGGTGGGAAGAAGGATTATTATGGAAAGGTGCCATGCAGGACTTGAGGAATTTTCTAAGAGGAGCAAAGTAAGAAAGTGGTGGGTTGGATTCAAAGCCAGGGCTTTGCTAAAGATAACTGGCTGCTTTCTCTCTTTACTTGGGGCAATAATGAAGGTAATGAACTTGAACTCTGACAAGAAGACCTCATGTAGGTAAGCACTCCAAGAACTTTCAGACTGTCAGTGAAGTCACAGCATTAGGAATTCTGCTTTATCAGAAATCTGCAGAAACAAGTGACACCCATGTGTTTGACAGGAGGTAAGGTGTGATTCCGGAGAGAACCAAGGATCTTAACCTAGGCTTCTTGGCTGAATGTAGCCCAAAAAGAGGCATAAGTAAGAACTGCTGCTCTAGGCCATTGGTACTCAATGTGTGGTCCATCTGTGTCACCTGGGACCCTGTTAGAAATGCAGACTTCCTCCCCTACACACATGCACCACACACATACACACACACTTGTAGAATCAGAACCAGTGCTTAATCAAGATCCCTACGTGGTTTGGCATGGTCGTGCAAGTCTATAATACCAGCGACTTGGGAGGCTGAGGCAGGAGTATCTCATGTTCAAAGCCAGCCTCAGTTTCTTAGCGAGACTCTGAACTACTTAGCAAGACCCTGTCTTAAAATAAAAAATAAAAAGGGCTAGGGATGTAGCTCAATGGTAGTGCATCCCTAGGTTCAAATTATAGTACCAGGAAAAAAAAAATCCCCAGGTGAGGTGATCCACAGTCATTTTGCAGTATGAAATATGCAAATGGAGATGGCCCAGCGATGCACTCAATATCCATCCATAGCTCTAGAGAATCATAGCTCTTTCTCCATCCACCACTCTCAATCCCAGAGACTCCAGTTCATCCCAGGCTCGGTCACCAGTCATGAGATCAGAGCTCCTAAGAAGGTAGCAGCAACCCTCCCTTATTGGAGTGTTGACAAAATTAAAGGAGATAGTGGGAATAAAGCATTTAACGCCTAGCACCTGGACAGCACACAAGAGCAACTTCAGTTTTTGTACATTTCCTAGATTTCAACCTATTCTGGAAATCAGTCATGACATCCAAAACGCTAGGATCTAAAAGTCTTCAGCCAGGGACTGTTTTGCTCCCCGAGGACCACGTGGCACTGACTGATGACATTTTTAATTTCCATGCCTGTGTTCTCCACATGATACTGCCTGCATCTCATGGGTAGGAAACCAGGAATGATGCTAAAATCCTACAGCACACAGGACAGACAATAATACTGAGATTGAAAAACTGTAGTTTAAAAACAAGGGTGTAAAAATGGACTTGGTCAAGTCTTGAGCCCGCATCAGGTTTCTGTATTTGAGGGATCACTCATCATTTCATTTTCTAATCTGAAACAATAAAATAAAATCTGAGTGAGAGTCTTGAAAGGATTTCACCCCTGCAAGGAAGGTAAATTTATGAGACTTAGCTGCCCCCGACCCTGTCTTCTTTGCGGTTTTCTTCCTCTGATGCTCATTCATTAGAGATCTCCGATTGTTTGGGTCTGCACTGCCTCAAGAGGAGATGCTGACAGGTGCTACCTCCTCTGTGTGGTTGGCACAGGTAAGAGCTTCCGGAGCACTTCTTAAATGCATCAATTAATGCCAGGCTGGCTTCTCAATAGCGCTAAGATGCACCAGGTATTTTCATGTACCTGTTCTTCTGGTCCCTCTGTTCCTTTTTAAAATCTTGAGTCAAAAAACTCAACTTTAACCTTGAGTTTGGGGTTATTTAGGAATCTTATGAGGATTCCCTGACAAGAGATAAAAGAGAGGAACATGGACAGATGCTCTTTTAGCCATGGGTAGCACAGCAATGTGCTAAAGACTACAACGGAACTTTTATTTCTTTTAAAAAGAAAGATGCTGGACTCTGGGATCAGGCACAACTAGATCCAAATTAGTTTCACATTTGCTGTGGGATTTTTAAGTTTCTCAGCAGCTCAAAGCCTCAGTGTTTTCATCTTTAAAATGGGACTAATTATTAGAAGGATTTCTAGGAGTATATGAGGATGCAATCACATGTCAAAATTCAAGGATTCTTGACAACAGGCCTACTGTGTGCAGGACAGCATGCGGGATGCTGGTGCACACACTGCAGTGGGTCAGTGCTTAGCACAGCCACAGCTGAGACAAAAACTGTTGACCTTCTCACAGATGAGCAGTGCTCGTGAAGTACCCAGGAAGGAGTCCTGCATTCTGCAACAAGTAGGTGAGAGTAGTGGAGATCATTTCATCTTGGCCCCCAGTGATGTTTAGCTTAATAAAAACAATCAAAGAAGCCTGGAACAGTGGTTCACCCTTGTAATCCCCAGGGACTTGGGAGGCTGAGCCAGAAGGATCACAAGTTGGCGGCCAACCTGGGCAACTTTGAGAGACCCGGCCCAAAAAAAAAAAAAAACAAAACAGCCAGGGATATAGCTCAATTGTAGAGCACTCACCTAGCATGCATTAGGTCCTGGGTTCAGTCTCCAGTAATGGAAAAAAAAAAAAAAATCAAAGAATGGTTTAAAATACTTGAAGTCTGCAAATTAAAGTGTCCTTTGCCAACTCTTTAAAATGAGGTGGGAAGGACACATCAAAGTCGTCTGGGAAAATAAATTGCTGCCTTAGGAAATGGAAGAGAAGTGTTTGTGAAAGATATTTATCTCTATGCTAGCAATATCTGAAAAATAGACCCAACCTACATATTCAAGAAAAAAGAACCATTTTGATAAGTAGGAAAGTCAATGACGATGTAATTCTTGGTTCCTATTAAAAAATTAAAATTACATAAATCCATGGGAAAATATACCAAAACTGTAGATGTGCATTAATGCCTACATTAAAGTTTAGGTTTTTGATCAAATTGTTCAAGAGAAAATGCAAGAAGTAAATAAAGCTATCAGAGTAGGTAGATTATGTGTTGTGTTTTTTAATTCTAAATCTTCTTTAATGCTGTAAAAAAAAAAAACAACCTTTTTCCAGTTAGAAATAATATCAATAATCGTAATTGAATACTTCAGTGCTGGATTAATGACTAAGAATTTTCCTACTTTGGAAAAAAAAATACGCCAAGAAAGGTCCCAGAAGGGAGGAAATAAATAAAAACACATTGGAAAAATTAAATATGGCCAGTGGGTGAGCTGTAATTACCTAGCGCCTCACAGTTCGAGACAGAATGCTATGCAGATGGTCATTTGCATGCTTAACTATAGAGAAAGGAGCAGGTACTTACTTTATTTGGGAAGGAAAAAGGGAAAGGTTGTACTTTGTAAGCAGGATTTACCCGGTGAGTTTTAATTTCAGCTCAAAGTACTCTTTGTCCCAAGCAGAATGGGCTCACTTCCCCACAGAGCAAATCAAAATGTTTGAATGCTTATGCTTTGGGGTCAGAAAAACCTGTCTGCAAATCCCTGCAACATCCCCTCTCTGTTGACTCATTTCAGGCCAAGTGTTTAACTTGCCTTGAATCTTCTCGCTCATCCATAAAAGGAAAATAACCCCCCCACCCCCATCTATCTGTAGGGCTGCTTTGAGGATTTGATGATATACAAGAAACATCTACTACAGAGAAGCATTCGATATGGATCTGTTATTTGCAAAATTAGCATCTCTGTTCTAGTATCCTGTTCTCACACTCTTTTTCATTTCTGTCTGTGAGCCAGGTCAGGGGCCGAGCTTCTTGGGGGTTGTTAAATGGAGAGGTCTTTTCTGGCTTTCTCTTCCATGCCAGAACTCAAATTCTCAACCTCTGAGTTTGTTCCCATTGCTAGTTGCTACTCTCCACACTGTGACAGCTGCGTCTCTCCTGTTTGGTAGCTGATGAGTCAATCAAAAGATGCTTTTGTAATGGAATGATTTGGGGGTTGCTTAAGTGCCTAATGGAATGTGTGATACTGACAGCTCTTCTGCGGATGGGGAATAGAATTAGATGCATTTACCAAAGGACGTTCCGGGGGGTGCCAAACTGGTGCCCAGTCCAGACCCACCCAGGATAAGCATCCAGCTAGCTGGGTAAATGCTTGGGGCTGCCTAGATCTAGTTTCTATGGTAATGGTTATTTGGAGGCCAATCCTACAACAATCTTCTGTAGATGTCCACAGCATTGCTCCCAATCCCTGACCTATGCTGTTTCCCCTTGTTCTTCTCCTGCCAATTATTCCTGTTCAAAACTTATCTGAACCTTACCTATCCAGCACCATCAAACCCCTATTCTCTAAATGGCAAAAAGAGTTGTTGGGTCTGTTCATTACTGATAAGGACTCTATGTCTGTTTGCCCTACATTGAGCAGCCTCTCTGCAGAAAATGTTTGGATTTTAAAGTAGATTTCCCCCCAAATAATCTGCAGTTCAGATTAGTAGGCTACTGAGTGCCTACTGGGTGCTGAGGCCGGGCAGGGTGAAGAACAGGGAGGGAGTAGTGTCAAGATCAACGAGCACCACCCAGACTTCAAGGTCCTAAGAGTCACGTTGGAGGAAAGAGTCTTGTTTATATCTCAGAATCATGCAAGAAAAATTAGTAAGGGTAATCAAGGTGTAATCAAAGCCTGGAGCCTTCCAAGGAAGGATAAAAGCCATTTTGATTATAGGGGCAGGAGAGGAAGTAAACAGGGTCAGGACCAACATCATTGGATTTTGGAGGAGCCATTCTTGAGCAGGGCATTACAGAGTAAGGTAGGTTTTTGTTTTTGTTTTTAAAGAGAAGGACAGTGAGAGAGAGAGAGAGAGAGAGAGAGAGAGAGAGAATCAGTTCTTATTGAGTTTTTCACATGGCTTTCATTGCTCTGACACTTAGTTGTGTACGTGGGTGCTGGGGTTTGAACCCATGTACTTGCCCATGCAGGGCAAGCATCGCAACCACCAAGCCACAGATCCAGCCACAGAATAAGGTTTTTGATGGGCAGAAAATGAAGGGTTGGCACATTGAGCTAAAAGCATAGGTCAAGGGCACAGGGTCCCCAAAATGCTTTGGGCAATGGTAGGAAAAAGTCAAGGGTGGAGGGAGCGCAATGGTATAGGGAAAGGCACCAGGGGCTCAAGCTCACTCGCTAGGCATATTAGTCATGCGAGTAACACCTGCTATTTATTGAGCACCTATTTTCTCCCAGATGATACAGTAGATAGTTTATTAATAAGTGAATCCCTGTTAAGATACTTTCAAGACTTGTTGTAGTAGGAGGTGTGCTAAGCATTTGATGTGAATTCACATTGCTTGGTAAACAGGCTTTATTACCTGTTAGGGACTTTGGTTTGCACTGCTCTACTTCCAAGTGGATTTGGAACATATCCTAACATTCTCTAAGTAGCACAGTGGGTGAATTCATGAGCTTTCAAGCCCAGCTTCACACTTTAGTGCTGTGTGACCCTCAACAAGTTACTTTCCCCTTCTGAATCTTGGTTGTTCTGTCTATAAAATGAAATACAGGTATATTGTTGCCTTCACAAAGGGACTAGTCCTGGAAAGCACCCAGCAGCACAGCTGTGCTAAACACTTACAGTCATTATCATTTTTATTCCAATCGCTGGTTTACTGAAGGCTGGTGCAGCCGTCCCAATGGAGACTGAGAGAAAACACCATACTTCATTCGTTTTCTACCATCCGACAGGTTCATCCTTTCTCCAAATCATCAGCTAAAAGGTTAGACTTGATGACCTCAACATACCTCCAGCTAAAGTACCCAGTTTTCAATACTCCATGTAACCACCCCTTCTCAAGGAAGCCTTGACCATCTCTTCACCCCATAGGGATTTCCTCCGAGGGATGCCTGGCCATCATTCATCTCTGCTGCTTGCAGAGATGGTCCAAGGAGAAAAGCATCTTGTCTAAATCCTCGCAATGCTTAGATTGTCATGGAGTGGGGCTGGGGAAAGGCTGGGTGGGGGCCTGGTGTCACCGGGCCTCCCACAGTGCCATGGTCCATCCTACATGCACAAATGCACACAGCTGACCCCTCATCCATGTCAAGATTGGAGCCCTGCCCCCAAGAACACTTTGTTGAAAATTTTATTGTTCTATTGAAAACCTTCCACAATTCGTCTTTCATGTGTCTCTTCATTCACTATCTGTACATTTTAAGGTATTTGAGGTTTAAGGCTTTTTTTTAAAAAAATTCATCAAGTATTTAAATCAATCTTTCTCCTCTTTATTGATAGCAACTCAAGCCTACTGATTAACTTTTCAATCAAAGCTGCCTACAACACACAGGCTGGTGCAGGCAGCAGCAATCGCTGCTTTGACAACTACTGAAGGAGGCAGTTAGCCCACGTCCCCGTGCTTCTAGCTGCCCTGCTCTAAGCAGTAAAAACTTTACCATGTAGCCTCAATTTCATGGCTCAGATTGCCTGGTGATGAGAGCCCCATCACTGAACCTAAGTTTCCTGTTTGCATTTGGGTTCACAGAAATTTCTGGAACACACCTACTGTGTACAGAGTTTGATTTGGGAGCTGCGCATTTGAAAGGAGGGAAGCAACACAAAGAATGATACCAATTTTTTTTTCCAACTCTTGCAACATTTGGGAGAGTCGATTGATAGAACCTTCTTCACAGCATCCCAATTTCTTGATACGCAGATAGATATGTTGTCTCTCTCTCTCTCTCTCTCTCTCTCTCTTTCTCTTTCTTTTATATCAAATATCAATCAGAGTGTTTACTCAGAAAGGCTAAAGAGGAAGTGGAGGGAAGTAGTAATGGTGATAATATGATAATATATAGCCATTACATATCCAGTGTTCACCGTGACCAGCCTCTGCTCAATTTGTCCATCTGCGTTTTCCCAGCCTTTGCATGATCCTTTATGTATGTAAGGATTACTGTTCTCCACCTTTTACATTTGAGAAAACGTAAACCTAGAGACGTTAAGTAGCTTATCAAAGGTCACACAGCCAGTAAATGGCAGAGTTAAGAAACTAATCCGGACACGGTGACCCGGGAGTCCATTTTCTTCAATACTAATTCACTGGGTTCATCATCTGATTTTCTGTCTGTATTCACTGAGAACTCATTGAAGGCAGTGGCTTTGTCTCTTTTATAGTTGCCTAGCAGGCTGACCCAAAGAGGTGCTCCAAAGTGGTCCAATCAGTTGTTCTTTCAATAAATGAACCTGTCCTGAGTCAGGCCAGTTCTAGGTCTCAGGGACAGGGAGGCAAATGAAGAGGGTCCATCCTCCTGGGGCTCAAGCCACAATAGGTGGGGCGCTGTGCTTGAATTCTTGGTTTGCTGTGATAAACTCATTGTTTTCCAGACTTTTGCTGAGGGCTGATTCTCTGGGTTTGCTGAGGAGTGGCATCATAAACCCCAAAACTACTCGCGTCCAGGCTGGGAGGAGTAAGGTCGTCTTGGTCACTGCGCCTGAGAAGCTGCCCTGCATGTGACCTGACTTCTTTTCTTCCAGAATCTATAATACAAAGACAGTCTGATCCCTTTTTGGGGAGGGGTGGCAGAGAGAAGAACAGAGAGAAGTATCATCCTGGCAATTAAGCCAAAAAAGTAGGGCTAATGATACAGAGCATCCCTTCTAGAGAGACATCTCTCCTAATTGACAGCCTAATTAAAGAAGGTTTTTAACCTATTTTGTTTGTCATTTAGTTTGAAATGCCTCCCTTGCTTGTAAACTTGTGGAAAGTGAGAATGAGAACATTTGTGTTTAAGCAAATGTTTAGCGACTTTAGTTCCCTCTTCCCACAGCAGGAATTCTGCCAACTTTTAAGGGATCTTTGGAAATTACTGACTCTGTGGGCATCAGCTTCTTCCATCAGGACTGCAAGAGGGTAAACCACAAGTTCCCCCTTCAAGTAGATGGGTGACCTTCTTCTGGAATCCTTGTCACACGTTATGACATGTCCCATGAGTTTTCAATGATAGAGGCAAAACCTATGTTGTGCACTTTGCACCAGATTCGTGTTGAATCTGGTGGGGACTGGGGAAAGCCGGAGCAAACGGGAGAGTAGCTGACCCTGCATAGATTTCTCCTGGGAACGAGGAGCAAATCCTTCCAGAAGGTAAGCAATGATGCACAGGCCCTGAATGGCACTCGAGCAGACCCTGCCAAGCTGCTCCGCGTTACCCACCTACCTCAACAGCAGCAGCTTTTTGTCAAGAAAGGTAAAGAAGAGCTTCTGATGGTGACGGCCAAGTTCTGCTAGACTCAAGTTTCAGTCTTCACCCTGATTTCTATTCTCATTATTTAATTTCCTTCTCAATCAGACAGAATTAAACACCAAATACCTTTCCCAGGTCTTCTAAAGTCCAGTTGCCCAAATGCTTTGTTTTGCACTTACATAAAAGTTCAAATTTCCTCTTCCCCTACTCAAATTTCTGCCAAAACAGTCATCGATGATGAAATTTTTGAACATAATTAGTATATCAGATATCTGCAATAAGCTAATCACGTATTTCTTGGACTGTGTACCTCTGGTTCGCTGTCATTAATCTCAAATATTATTCGTATCATCTGTAATATTCCTGTTGGTAGATTTTTATGCTTGAAGGATTCCAGCAAAGTTTTCAGCTGCTGATGCAGGGCCCCTCCACACTCCTCTCCCCCCATGAGAGGCAGGATTTGATGGTGTCTTGTTGAACAGGGTGAACCTTGGAGGCAAACAGCATTAGGGGAAGTAATTATCCATTCACACTGAGCTGGCTACAAATAAAGTGAGAAAATCACCTTCTCAGAACTCACATGAAAAACATAACGTAGTTAATATTAAATAAAGGGATTGGGCAACCTCACCTCTTTTTACAGTGTGTGCTGATGTGTCCTTGATCGGGGGCTGTTTTGTTTATGATTAATGAATGACTCACCTTGGGCTGTGTTCCGTTCAATGCATACCTCATTATGAATTTGAAGAGGTCATTTGTTCTGTGGATTTAAAATAAAAACCTCTTTGTACAATTCAGAAGGTTAAGAGTTTGATATTGGTACAAAATTAGTGTTAAAGAAAAAAAAACCTCAGAGACATGTACTTTAGAGGGTAGCAGTGTTTCCTTTTTAGCCTTAGAGATTCTGAGCCTGGGCTCTGGTTTCAAAGTCGATTCTAAAGGAAGTCCTATGTGACTTGGGCTCAGTTTTTCTGTGCTGGCAGTGTTGCCCATGGTGCCATGAATCAGAAGGGTTTCATGTAGGTGGGACCCATGTGGGGAAGGGCTCTCCTCACTTTGTTCAAATTGCACACAAAAGCTTGAGACCCAAGAACTTAGGTAGGATCAGTGCTATTTCTTCTTTGTATATTATCTGCCTGACTCTCTTTTAATATCTTCTTTTCCTCTTTAGAACCAATTAGCTTTGGTGCAAAAAGATCATAAGTAGGTTTAAGAACCATTTGTCCATCTGGAGCAGTGGCTCAGTGGTTAGAGCACTTACCTGGCAAGTGCGAGGACCTGGGTTCAAACCCCAGCACCACATATGCGGCTGAATGTCAGAGAAACAAAGGCCTGATGAAAATATAAATAAAATTGATTCACTCACTCTCTTTAAATTTTTTTAAAAGAACTGTTTGCTTATTTTTTTGCAAGTTTTCTGATAAATGAAGCCCTCTGATAAGGATATGTACATGCATGTGAAGGCACAAATATACACATGAATACGCATCTTAGAGGAAGATAGAGGACGGACAGATAGATTGTACATAGAGATCAATCTGCAGGTATGAGTTTGGTTTGTGAGGTTACTACCCAGGAAAGGGAGCTGCCATGTTTGAGACACAACCCCAAGTCGGGCAGTGAGTGTGTTATAATGACCGTCATTTCCAGCAGCGCACACACAAACGTGGGGTTTGACCACCTGTGGGTCCCACCATGGCTTGGTTAATGATTTTTCCACAGGGGTATGTGTGTTCACTTGTGCATTCCAATGAGGCCTTGTCACGCAGAAATAAAAGCATATGCGTGAGCAGAGCTTAGCGGTTGAGTAAGGATCCCCACTTCGCGGCAGACATAGTTCATTAGTCACCTAGCCAACTACTTTTCAAAGTCAAGTTCTTTCTTTATGTGTGAGAGAAATTCTATCCTTTGATCACAACCATTAAGATGGGATTAAATAACAGCAAATCTCAGAGACCCGAGCATTAGTTCTGACTCCGTCACTTAGTGTGACCTTGGCCAGCCTGGTTCTCCTCTCTGGACTTCAGGGCTGTTGCTGTAACTGAGAGCTCTAAACTAGATGCACTTTCAAATTGTTCCTTACCATCACTGTTCTAGGTTCTTAGATTTTTTTTTCAGAAATGATGTCCTTCTTATCAATGTTCTATGATTCTATTCAAATGCAAGGAAGGAAGTGACCCCGGTTTCCTTTAGGTCCTGTTGGTGAAGTCAGAGTCTTGCTTTTCCCAAAACTAAACTCAGAAGATCAGCATCAGACCCACTGCCTAAGCTCCGGTTGTCTCAGAGGGCTGCAAGTAAGTGTGGGTCACGCTAAACACCCTTGGGTTTTGTGATCAGTAAGCGTGATCACAGCGGAGCGACACACTGGCCACTTTGCTAGCGACAGACAAACAAATGGGCAGCTTTGCAACCAGAAACAGAAGTGCCTCCTCTTTTCAGATTTCGTCAGTGAAAATATCACAACAAGAGTCATATTATTGTGAAGAGCCCAGCACCATCTCCTTACAGACAACTTAACAGAGCATGGAGGTGTCCAAGACAAAGTGCACTTCCAAGACCTTTAACTAATTTTCATAAGAAAGTTTTCTCAAATTACCATAAAATATTTTTAAAGTTTCAGGACCCAAATAGTAATAAGCCTTCTCAAAAAGTACTACAAAATTAGAGCATTTGGAAGGAGCAAAGATAGTGATTGTGTGCTTTGATATCTCTCCACTCGCAAACGAAGTCTCCCATTTATTTGATCCAGCAAGTGGCTTATGGATCAGTCTTATTGTAGGTTACACTGATAGTCATTATCAATATATTTTGGCCTAAAAGCTAATTAAGCCAGTTTGAAGTACTAAGACCCCAAACAAGAAAACAAAACAACCCCTTCGGTTTTAAGATAAGGATTGTGTGGATTTTGTTTTTTCATCCTTCTGATCACAAAGTGGCTGCTGCACCTCCATAAACTCTGCCCAGTGACTTTTTCTTATGTCCCATAGAACGTAACTTCCACCCCAGGACCCAAAGGACCATCACTGGAAGGGAATCCTTTAGAAACAGAAGAAGAAGAAGGAGGGTGACCAGGGATTGACTTGGCTATCCACCTCTATTCTGCTACGCATGCCCAGTATCACGCTGCTGAAAGGTGATGTAATCAACTCTCCAATAATGCTTGGTATTTCTTCCTACCTAACATGTTTCTTTCTAGAGAACCCAAGCTGGATGGCTTGGGGCACTTTTCTTCTTACAAGGTTCAGATGCATGAAAAGAATATGATTACTCTGATGTTCTTGCATCTTAGTGCCTAAAGGACTGGGTGACCCCACTAAGTTTCTCCTAAATGCCTTCCCTAACTTCCTTCTTTCCAACTCTGCGCAGGGCCTCCCCAGGCAATGCCACTTGGTATGAAGATGTCTGTAGAATATGATTGCATTGATTGCCCATCATGTGGGAGAAAAGACAGAACTCATGACAGCGAGGGCCACAGGAGCTAAGAATTGCTGTACCGGAATGGGTTTCTCTCCATGGAGGTTCTGCCTGTTTCCCAGTGTGAATCTAGTTCTGCTATTGCTAATAACACTCTGCTTTTCTTTTTTACAACCACACTTCCTTATTCTAGAACCATGAATTTCAGTGTGATGAACACCAACTCCAAGATCCAAAGGTGGCCAATCGTTTCATTCCCCTTCAAAGAAGTCATGTCATTAAGATGTGCCAAAGATGGCTATGGAAGAAATTATGCTGAGTGAAATCAGCATAACCCAGAGAACCAAGGGCCAAATGTCTTCACTCATCTGTGGAGGCTGGAGCTAGACCCTGGCCATTGAGAAAGGAGGTCTATTATCATGTTTTAAATCCGGATAAGGTGTAATGTCATACAACCTAAGGCATCAGTAGAGATGTATTGGGAAGGGGGAGGATAAGGGTGGGTAATTAGGGGAGCTCTTGGGGATAAATCTAATTTTGAGAATTTATATATAATATTATTCCATTAGAAAAAAAAAAGATGTACCAAAGAGAACTTTCCATGGACTTTTGCTGGAACCACAGAAAAGAGAGGATGTATGTCTCTGTCCCCTGGAGTGCAAGTCGGTGCAATGTGGTGTAACCCACATCTGCTGATCACCATCCCCAAAGGAGAGCCTGACCAATGGCAGAAAGCAGCGGCCAGGCGTGGTGGTGCACACCTGTCATCCCAGCTACTCAGGAGGCGGAGGCAGGAGGACTGCAAGCTCAAAGCCAGCCTGGGCACCTTTTCAAGACCTTGTCTCAAAATAAAAATTAAATAAGGTTGGGGATATAGCTTAGCGGTAAGGCACCCATGAGCTCCATCCCCAGTATTCAAAAAAAGAAAAAGAAAAGAAAGAAAGAAAAAGAGAGAGGACAGGTGTGACATCTCTGATGGCATTACAAAGATATCACTCATCCTACAATATGGAGACTAAATCGGAGAGGTAGAAATGGACTCCGATTTGGGAAAATATTATACATGCGTAGCATGGTCATATTTCTATAGACTGAGCTTAGTCATTTGTCCGAGACCATACAGCCAATAGTAGAGCCACACGGGACTCTGTAGAGTGGGCGCAATGCTGTATAAACTCTCAACCACTGTACAATGCAGAATATAAACTAGATAGAAATACAGTTTTACAGCATAATTATCAGATTATTCATTTGCTAGAACTTGATAGTTGGACTATTTTAATCCTTCCACTTTGATTCCTCCCTGCCCCAAACTCCTTCTTCAGTAACCGCACAATTTTTCTTTTCGCAGTCCTGGGGACTGAACTCCAGGGGCTCTCTACCACTGAGTGGTAGCCCCTTTTATTTTTATTAGGACCTCCCTAACCGGCCCAGGCTGGCCTTGAACTTGCAATCCTCCTGCTTCAGCCTCCCGAGTCTCTGAGATTACAAGCATGTACTAGTGTGCCTGGCTGTTGCACAATTTTAAAATGTGATTCAGGCAAAAAACTACTTGCTATTTGTGTTGCAAAGTTCAGAAACTCCGTATTGTGTCATCACTTTTAAAAAATGTATGACCAACAACACTTAGCAAATTCCAGAAACCTTTGAACTCCCGTTTGTTGAATATTGTAGTTTATGTTTTCTGTAATTTGTCCAGAACCATTTGTACCTTAGATTATTAATCTATAACCAAACAGTTCTGACCGGACAAGCCTTCTCCCCCGCTGATGAAGCTGCTTATTTGAACAAATCTATTCTCTTTTCCTTGAATTTCATCACTGTAATTACTATATTTATTTTGAATCTTTATTCTTGACTCTTTCTCCCTTTATATTTCATGGAAAAACTCTCCAGATAAGATCAGAACTGCTTTGTCATTCATCACTAGGCAGCCACTAATCCTGACTCACGTGCAGAATTTCAAAACATGTATGTATTTTTTCATACTCATATGCGGAAAAGCTCAATGAGTATTGTTAGTAACAGTCCCCTGCCTTTGTATTTGCATATGGAAATGTGTTAGGATTTCCAACTACTTTTAGTGGATTAATACCCATTCATGAAGACTAGACTACGCACAAATAGCGGCAGGTAGCTTGAGGCACTCTGGATGACTATTTCCTAGAAGGAAAGAGTGGGAGCGCCTACCCAGCAGGGCAGAACTTCAGATCAACACTGTCACACCAGGCTCTGAGAGAGCCAGGGTCACCCTGAGGAGCTCTGTGAACCTGCCTTTCATTTCCTCACCTGTCCAACTTGGATGACAGCAGCATCCACCTCATGAAGGGTTCGTTCTGTAATTATTTAGTGAATGTTTACTAAGCACCAACAGCACACCCAACACTTACACTGACGCTTGGGGACTAAATACATACCCCAGAATGCACATTCTCATAGGAGAAAGTGGTAACAAGCAAATGAGTTAATTGCATGATGTCAGATAGTGACAACATTTTAGTAAAAAATTAAAATACAATGGGAAGTGAAGTATGGGATCCTTCTGGTAGATTTTAGATAGATCCTTTGGTAGAGTTGTTCTCTAAGGAGTTGACATTTGAGTTCAGTCATTGATGAGAAGAAAGAATCAGTGTGGGAGGATCCAGGTCAAGAGAAGACTGTGTAGAAGGAACTGTCAAGTCCCCATTAGTGGAGCTGGAGTGGTGGCCCAGTGGTTACAGTACTTGCCTGGCATGCGAGGACCTGAGTTCAAACCCCAGCACCACATATACAACGAAGTCTCAGAGCATTGGAAGTCACATGAAAAACTAAATAAAATTGATTCTCTCTTTTTCTCCCTCTTTAAAAAAATTTTTATTCCTATTTTAAAAGAAAAAAAAAAAACAAAACGAAAGGCAACTGAGTTGGAGTTGAGGGGAAGGATAAGAGGAAGATGGTAGGGGACAATGGGAGAAAGATACGCAGGAGCAAAAATCACAGCCTTCAAGGCCATTTAAGGAATTTGGACCTCAGTCTAAGTGCATCAGGACAACAATATGTTTCCGCCAGGGGGTAAGATGACCTGATTAGTGATTGTAGAGAAGCTGCCTCCCAGTTCCCTCTGTTGCTCCCACGTTTCAACCTGCAGCTCATCTGGCATAGAAATCTAGAAGTTGATTATGATCCAAATTATTGGAAGTGTGCGTAAGAACTACCAATGTGTGCAGAGACTCTGGAAAGACCCTTATCCCAGATGAAGCATTGGGTGCTCCTCAGCTGTAACAACAGGTACATGTTTAGCCTCTGAACAGAAGTCCTCTCCAAATGCAATGGCTTAAAAATGGTGGCATGTTATTTCTCAAGTAGTTTCAGAACTAAGGCGGCATCTCCAGTGTGTGGATGGACCCGGACTTTCCCTTATTTATTTTTCTTCTAGCGTAGACATGCAGCTTCCCTTGCTGTGACCCCTGCCGTCCTAGTTCCTCCCAGCACGTTGAGAGCTTAGCCAGAGGAAGGGGAAAAGGGGAGGAGGAGAAGCCACTCCCTTCTGGGTTGCAGCCTACAAGGGACAAGCACCTCTGCTGCCATTCCCCATTGCCCAGAGGTGGGATACATGGCCACAGCTCGGCAGCAAAGGGGAGCTGGGAAGTGTAGCTAACACAAAGTTTTCCTATTATAAAAAGCTAGTAGGGGCCAGATGTGGTGGCACTGCAGATGATCCCAGCAAGTTGGGAGGCAGGAGGATCACAAGCTCCAGAGTAGCCTGGGCAATGGGGCTGGGATGTGGTTCAGGGGTAGAGTGCCCTTGGCTTCATTTCCCAGCCTTATAATAAATAAATAAATAAATAAATAAATAATAAAATAAAAAAGAAGCATGTTAGAAGGACAAAATATGTTTCTTGGTTTCATCCCTAGCTTCCAATCTACTGAAAAAGTGGCTAGATGTGCCTTCCAGCCCATGGAGAACCAGCTTTGTTAAAAGTTCTATTCTCAAAGGACTGGTTCATAATTATTCATAATAATTAATTAATTAGTTAGGAAAAATAACTAAGTCATGAATTGAGACAATACTACATATTGATGATTCCTCCCTATACAGTCTCAGCTCTGTGAGAATGCAAATAGCAGCTTTGTTTTCTTATATTTAAAAAGCTGAATAAATAAGTCATTTTTCTTGGGCTTCTCTTAGGTCCTGCTCTTTGAGCTATTTAGAAAGGAAGATAGATTTGTATTGTTTTATTTATTTTTCCAACACTGATCTTCTTGCTTTCATGGTTTGTGGCATGAAATTTCAAGTTGGCTGTTTGGGATTCGGAGTGTTCTTTTTGAACATTTAGAAAAATAAATACAGCTTATTCATACTTGCATACTTTAAAATCATTAGTCCCCTAATATCCAAAATATATAGGGAACTAAAGAAACTAAAGTCCAAACTCACAAATAATCCAATCAATAAATGGGCTAAAGACCTCAAAAGGAACTTCTCTCCAGTGGAAGTCCAGAAAGCCCATAAGTATAAGAGAAAATGTTCTACATCATTAGCTATAAGGGAAATGCAAATCAAAACTTCAATGAGATACCACCTCAGTCCTGTTAAAGTGGCAAAAATGAAAAATACAAACAACGACAGATGCTGGAGGGGCTTTGGGAAAAGAGGAACACTGTTACACTGCTGGTGGGACTGCAAACTGGTTCAGCCACTATGGAAAGCAATGTGGAGAATCCTCAAAAAATTAAGGATGGAACCACCTTATGACCCAGCTATCCCACTCCTGGGAATTTTCCCAAAAGAGTTAGAATCAGCGTATTATAGCGATGTGGCTTCCTCAATGTTTATAGCAACTCAATTTACTATAGCTAGATTATGGAACCAACCCAGATGCCCCTCACTTGACAAGTGGATACAAAAGCTTTGGTACATATATACTATGGAATACTACTCGGCCATTAGAGAGGACGATATTATGGCTTTTGAAATCAAATGGATGGAGATGGATAGAATTATGCTTAGTGAAGTCTTCCAAGCTCTGAGACTCAAGGGCCGAATGGTTTCTCTCATCTGTTGATGCTAGAATATATGGGGAAGCAGTAGGGCAGACGGGTAACCTAACAAAACTTGAAATTGAATGACTTTCAGAGTAGCAGGGGGATGGCTCTCTAGGATACTTGGAGGTATAGGGAAGGGGATGAGGAGGGGGGAGGGTATATGAAGAACTCATAGGAGTCTGGTGATTGGGAAGATGGGGGAACCATCCCAGAAGCTGATGTCATTCCTCCACGAGCTACCCATTTAAAGCATGAGTTCTTCTGGGGGAAACTGCGACAGGTGAAACCCAAGGTGGTTTATCTATGCTTTGGCATTACCCCTGGATAACAAAGTTTATATACATTGATTGCTATTGTTTT